>CAUYRT010106792.1:0-26153 GCA_963574885.1 Lepilemur ruficaudatus
GGGGTCTCGCTCTTACTCAGGCTGGTTTTGAACTTCTGACCTTGAACAATCCACCCACCTTGGCCTCCCAGAGTGCTAGGATTACAGGCGTGAGCCACCACACATGGGCTGGGAAGTTATTTTCTATTTGCTTCCTTCTGGAATGAAGGTAAGGTTATAGGCACCCTTGAGCTCTTATTTAGTATAGATCCCTTTGCTCTATGTAGCTGGTTCAGAAGGCCAGAGATCAGTGGTATCCATTAACTCTTGGGTAGACCAGTTTGAGACTTCTCAAAGCTTACCTTCTTTTGTTCTCATGAAGAACTACTGGGGCTACCTCTGGGATTTTGAAGGACATTTTATCTGCCATCAAGAGGGAAGGGACAAGTCATAGACTATAAAGTGCCAATTTCTATTAAAGAGAGTTTAGAGAAAGGACTGTCTTTGGGAAGTGGGAACCAGGGAAAGCCTCAAAGCGGACAGGATGCTTATACTGAATTTTAAGGTTGAGGAGGAGCCTTCATAGTGGACAAGGGAGAAGAAAGATGGGTGTGCCAGAAATATAGCCTGCATAAGCAAAGACCTAGAAATCTGAAATTATCTGAGACTTAGTGAAGACATTTCACACTGTTAGCTATTTAAATATATTTTTAAAGGGCCTAACACTGCAGGGCTGGGAGAGAGAGTTACCCCTTCCCAGAGGAGGGAAAATTTGAGCTGGGTCTCAAGGACAGGAATTTGATAAGTAGAAATGGGATGCCGTGCCAGCCATTTTGTGATGATGAGGGAAAGGCCAAGGACACTGCAGAGATGTAAACCATGACATCATTCAGCTGTTGAACATGCTACATTTTGTGTAAGCCACTTAAAAGTTTTCTATGATTTCAGTAAAATGTATTCCTAACTACAGAATACCATAAGTGAGGAGCTAAAGGTCAGAGACTCTAAAATATGAAATTGGCTGACTCTAGGTGAAGGTATGGAAAAAAATATTCCATGCAAACAGAAATCAAAAGAAAGCTGGTATAGCCATTCTCATATCAGAAAACAGACTTCAAATCAGCAAAAGTAAAGACAGATTAAGATGGTCATTATATAATGGTAAAGGGAGCAATTCAACAAGAAGACATAACAATCCTAAATATTTATGCACCTAACACAGGAGTGCTCAGATTCATAAAACAAACCCTACTAGATCTAAGTAAAGAGATAAACAGCAGCATCATATTGCCAGGGACTTTGACACCCCACTGACGGAACTGGACAGATCATCTAAACAAAAAATAAATAAGGAAACAGTGGTCTTAAACAAGATGCTAGAACAAATGGGCCTAAGAGACATTTACGGAACATTTTACCCAAGAACTACTGAATATACATTCTTCTCATCAGAACATGGAACATTCTCCAAGATTGATCGGCTCTTCGGCCACAAAACATGTCTCAACAAATTTAAAAAAATTGAAATCATACCATATATGTTCTCAGACCACAGTGGAATAAAACTAGAAATTAACTCCAAAAGAAACACTCAGTTCTACACAAAGTCATGGAAATTAAACAACCTGCCAAATGATTATTGGGTTGATAATGAAATTAAGAAGGAAATCAAAAGATTCCTCAAACTGAACGACAAAGGGGACACAAGCTATCAAATATGTTTAATCCATGAGTTTATAATAAGACAAACTAAACAAAATGACAAAAAATAAATAAAATCCTCATTGATTACATTTGGAAAATGCACACAACAACTCATTATTTTGAAAATAGGCAATTGAAGCAAAATGAAGAAAGAATATTTTGAAATCACTATTTTATACCCCCTAATAAGGAAAATGTATCTAGGCAAGGATCACTGATGACTAACAATATTACATAGATTATAACAATATTACATAGATTATGTGCTTCTGACGGAAGTGTAAAATGCTTACAAAAAACAAACATGAAACTGTCTTGCACACTAACAAAACTAAAACTAGTAGTTTTTGTCCTTTGATAAAGCTGTCAATTTACAGAAAATACAACATAAAATATAACAAAAACACCTTACCAAACAAAATAAAAATAAAGCAAACAAAAACAATGAAGAAAGTATTAAATGATACCACAGAAATTCAATAAAAATGTCTAAACTAGGAAGCTATACAAGGCATGTAACCTGTTTTCTTCAACAAATATATTCCTAAGGGAAAAAAAATTGAGAAAAGGACGAGAAATCAATAAATTAAAAAAAAAAAAAAAGACATGTATCTCAGATGCATCCACAGGGGAAAAAGAGGGACATGGGGACATTATCTATCAGCTCACATTCCTCTTTGGTCAAAGTTTGCTCCCAGGGCATAAACTTGCTCCCAGGGGTGGTTGCTCAAACATGAAGAACGAGCAGTTTCCAGCACTATGAACAGAGAGTCCGCGGGACAGGAAGAGAAAGGTGTGAAGCGTGGGCTGAAGGCCTGGCACTGTCAGGTCACATTTGTGTGAAGCTGGCTGGAAGGGGCACAAGCACTGGCCAGTGCAGCAGTGTCTGAAATAAAGGATGGATGATCCAAGAGGATCTGAAATGGCACACAGAGTATTCAAAACAGAGGCACATCAGATGCCATGTGTAGAACCTTGTTTGGATCCCGATGATAAGAAACCAATTGTAAAACAATGGTTTTTGAAGAAATTTGAACACTGGATATTTTAGGACATAAAGGCATTACTTATATATATATATTCTAATGGTGTAGTGGTTATTTTGAAGCCATATCTATTTTTTTGGAGGTCTATACTGAAACAATGTGGGAAAAAACATTAATGGGAATAAAGTTGATGTGACTTCAAGGAGAAATTGCCAAAATTATCAGAATGAAAGCTTTAAATACCCTCCTTTCAATAATCGGTGGATCAGACAATCAATAACTTTTTCAGAAGATCTGAACAATTAACAAGCTTATTATAGTAGACATTTATGGAACACTTCCCAAACAACTGAAAAATATATATTCTTTTCAAGCACATATAAAACATATCCAAAAATTTACCATGTACTAGGATATAATTTACATCTCAACAAATGTCAAACAATAGGAATCAGACTGCATTCTCCGACCACAATGCAATTAACTTAGAAATTAATCATATAAAGATAAGTTTTTAAATATATATATTTGGAAAATTTCAAAACACACCTACATAACTCATGCGTCAAAAAAAAATTATAATGGAAAGTAGAAATCAGAAATGTATGATAATGAAAGTGCTGGATAACAAAACTTGAGACACAGATAATGCAATAATCAGAGGGAGATTTGCAGCTTTAAAGGTATATATTGGACAAGAATGAATGCTGAAAACTACTCAGCTAAACATTAAATGTAAGAAGTAAACGAACAGCAGAAAAACAAAGGAAAATAAAAGGGAAGTACTATTTCCAGCAACATAGCAGGTTATTTTGGCTATTTGTATCAATCCTCCTTTTGAAAACAACAAAATGTTGGCTGAAATATTAACAATAAGAATCTTCTTAAAAGCCTTGGCATTTTCAAAGGTGTAAGGAATTACCATGCTGACGTTATTTTCCTGGCTTATATTATGGAAAATTTCAAACATGCAGAAAAGTTTAAAGTAAACTTTCAAACACACAGAAAAATTTATAATACAGTGAATGCCTGTATTCCTATTAGATTCAACAACAGTTACATCATTTGAAAGTAAAATGACGTCATAACACCTGACCCCTAAATATTTCAGCATGCATCTCCTGAGAATTGGAACATTTTCCTACATAAGCACAATTCCATTATAACAGCTAAGAAAATTAATGGTAATTCCTACTGTCATATAATATCCAATGCTGGCAAAAATCTAAATAAAACCCAGAGAACCAAGAACTAGAGCAGAAAGTGGAACACTAAAACAGCTTTTGCCCTGAGGACATCAGCTGTTCCAGGCAACCTTGAACTTTGGTTTTGATGGCTTAGCACAGTGAGGGGGTGTGAGGTCAAAGACCAAGACCTGCCCAAGGTGGGGAGTCTAATAAGATATTTTCTCGTCATTAAGCTGGGACCCCAAAGGGCCCAGAGCAAGAGCAAATGAGGTGTCTCCATCATCACTCCTTCATCCCAAGAGGATTGCAGAGAAAATGGCATTGGTGCTGTGCTGGGGTGGGTGATTGGGAGGGTGGCCAATAAACTGGTTTCTTAAGTACACAGTATCACCTTAGGAGGTCAAGAGCAGCTCAAATTCACTTCATCTGGGCTGTTCCCACAACTTCCAGTCATGAATTCAGGACACAGCACCATCAATAAAGCACTTTTATGAAAAGAACTAACTGTTCCTGAATCTAATACCAACCCAAGTCTCAAGATTCATGTACCAATTTATGGCAATATAGGGGCTAAAGAATGTAGTAAGTAACACCTTTCTGCAAACAACCAAATTCAGAAAGATACTCTACAGGAAAGACAACCCAGTTTCTTCAACAAATAAATGACACAAAAAATTGGGGTGGGAGAAAAAGAACTGTGTAAGATTATAAAAGACTTGTTATCTATTAAGCACATATAAACCAAATGCAGTATGGACCTTGCTTGAATTTTAAGTGGAACAAAATAGGGGTGGAGTGGGGCTGCAGGGAAAAAAAAGGAACAAAGGAACAAAGGGAAGTTTGAATAAAGACTGGGTATTAGATGATATCAAGGAATGATTGTTTAATTTGTTAGGTGTGATAATGGCATTGTGGATTTTTCAAAAAGTTGTTGTTTGTTAGAGATACATGCTGAAGAAATATCTTTCTTGTCTTGTAGCTATCAACTGCCAAACCAGTAAGTCATTAAGAATCTGATCAGAATTCAGATTGACTGATAGAGAAGACTGCAGAGACTCTAGACTTCAAGTTGGATGCAGCAGCTGGCTGAGATTTTGGGGCTGCTTTACTTAAGGGTCTTAAGAATGCATTCATCATATAGCAATACTATCTGAAAAAGAAGAAAATAAACAAATTTTAAAAAAAAGAATGCATTCAATGTAAAATGCTGCATAAGAAGAGTATGGATGGATATTAGTAAATAAGCAGTTCAAGGGTGAGCTGTGGCAGACTCTGTGTACTAGCTAACCAAACTCACATTTTTAACCCAACATACATTTCTAACCCTCTCCCTGACAACAACCTTTATAGAGCTGGGAAGCCTAAGTACTAAATACTTGCTTTCCCAGCCTTCTTTATACTTAGGGCTGGCCATGTGACACAGTTCTGGTGAATGACATGTAAGTGAAATCTTTTGCTGGGATGTTTCTAGGAAAACTTTTTTTTTTTTTTTTTTTTTTTTAAGAGACAGAGTCTTGCTCTGCTGCTCACGCTGGCGTGCAGTGGCCCTAGCTCACTGTAGCCTCGAACTCCTGGGCTCAAGTGATCCCCTGTCTCCCTCAGCCTCCCAAAGTGCTGGGACTACAGACATGAGACATAGTGCCTGGTCTGAAAACTTACTTGATAAAAGCAACAGCCGATGTTAGTGGCCCTCCTTTTCCCTTTTTGAATGTGATTTCTGGAGCTGTGACAGCTCTTGCAACTGTGGGGAACATGCCCTGAACAAATGGCAGCAACTGCCTACCCCCACATTTCTTTCTTTTTTTTTTTTTTTTGAGACAGAGTCTCACTCTGTTGCCCAGGCTACAGTGCTGTGGCATCAGCCTAGCTCACAGCAACCTCAAACTCCTGGGCTCAAGTGATCCTCCCACCTCGGCCTCCCAGAGTGCTAGGATTACAGGTGTGAGCCACCATGCCCAGCCCCCAACATTTCTTTAGAGTAACAAAACAATGAAATGTATGTTGAATTAAGCTGTTGTTAGTTGGATTATTCTGTTATTTGTACAAGAAAACATTCCTAACGTACCCATCACTGCAAAATGCTGATAATTCCGATGTCATAAAGTTTTATGAGGAATAAATATATAAAATGTCTAACAATTGCCTAGGCAATTTTCATGTTCCCTCTGCCCATCCTACTTCCTAGATCAATTCAGCTACATTTTTCGTAGGAAATTGTAATTCAATTTACCTTTTTATTAAAGCAGAGGTCAGAACCATACAGTATTCTAATTAGCAAAGGTGTCACAGCTCCAGAAATCATATTCATTAGATATGAAATGTCCAATTTCAAATTCAAAGTGTAGTTTATCATATCTCAAACAAGAAGCAGTACAATTAATTGAAGCATGCACCTAAACCATTGACACAGTTTTGCCATCTGAATGGTATATATAAGGTTAGGATAAAATTTTCTAGTTTGTTCCATATTCTTATTTGTCATGCCCACTATTTTTGTTGACTTCTTTGGCCAGAGGAGTTTACTGCTCCAGCATCTTCCTGGAAGAGTCCACAATGGCACTGAGGCTATTCATAATTATTTCCCTCTAGACTCATTAAATTGTACTTGCTTACACGGACATTCCCCTGCCACGTTTCTATAAGCTCACAGAGCCTGGCATTTTCTCCTATTTATCTTTATTAGTTTAGCTGCTGCCAAAAAGCAGGGCTAGGCTCTCATAAAGAGGTAGAACAGGCAGCAGCAAACTACAGGTATGACTGGAGAGAGGCCTCGGCTGGATCTTCCCTAAAATGCCGACCTGATTTCAGGACCACTCATTTATCCGTTGAACTCTCCTTGGTTGAATGCTCCTGAAAGGGAAGAGGACTTTAGATGAACCGGGAGGGGAGGTTCCCAAACAATTTGTGTACACGATATTTTGCTTTTTGTACCAGAAAAATAAGTAGAAAAGCCCTTTTAAAATAAAGTACTGTATTGAAGTTCAGAGAACTATTTTTCTTACTGTTTAACGACTCCCCAGAACTAATGATGGATTTCCTACCCCTTACCCAGGTTGCTAAGCCAAATTGTGGCCAAATTACCAATTGCATGGTGATTCAACTGTCTTGTCTTTTCTGTTCTGTTCTTTTCTTTTCTTTTCTTTTCTTTTGAGATAGAGTCTCACTCTGTTGCTTGGGCTAGAGTGCTGTGGCGTCAGTCTAGCCGACAGCAACCTCAAACTCCTGGTCTCAAGCGATCCTCCTGTCTCAGCCTCCCGAGTAGCTGGGACTACAGGCATGTGCCACCATGCCCGGCTAATTTTTTTAATATATATTTTTAGTTGTCCAGCTAATTTCTGTCTATATTTAGTAGAGACGGGGGTCTCATTCTTGCTCAGGCTGGTCTCGAACTCCTGAGCTCAAACGATCCTCCCGCCTCGGCCTCCCAGAGTGCTAGGATTACAGGCGTGAGCCCCCGCGCCCGGCCGTAATTCAACTTTTAAACAGATTTTGTGGAATCTTTCCACAGGTTAAAAAAACCCTATCTAAATTGTTTTTACTTGTTTCTCTTTAACCACATTACTTCACTTCCTTTGAAGAGGACATTGCTTTAGCGTCACCCAAACTGAAGGGAGACACTCAGGACTATTGACTTTATATCACAATTTTTTAAACGCCGGTATGGAAAACAAGGCTGTCAACTATGGAGGGAGGCGGGCCTCAGTCTAACCAGAGCCTTCTCAAAACCACTTACATTTCAAGACACGGATTAAGTTCAAAGGGCCGTTTTCTATGCATCCATTATACGCAAGCTTTGCACTCCCCGCCCCTCGTTAACTTTGCAAGGAGACTCGCCGGTCGGGGAAAGAGCAAGGCGATGGAGACCAGGTCGGTGGCCCGCGGCAAACTGCGTCCCGGGGGGCGTGGAGGGCGGCCAGGTAGAAGCGCGCGCCTGCGCCGAGGCTGCGCGCGCCCGCCGCGATCTGCGCGCCGGGCCGGGCCAATCCGCGGGCGGCGGGCCGCGCGGCCTGGCGTCCGGGCCGGTGCTAGCACTGGCGCCTTCGGCTCCCCCGCCGGCCATGGAGCGGCTGAGCCTGCCTCCCGGCGGCGCGGCGGCGCTGGACGAGTACCTGGAGTACCGCAGGTGAGGGGCGGCTCGCGGGCCGAGGACCGGGCTGTCCCTTCGCCGGAGGACGGCTGGTGGCGCCGGGGCACCCGGAATCGGTTCCCGGGCTGTTGGGGGGAGGCCTAGGTGCATTTCAAGTTTTTCACCTTCCTGCAATTAAATATTGCAGTGGCTGGCAGCTCTCTTCGGTAATGTCTTCCGAGGCCAGTTAAGAAGTCCTTCCGTTCCCTTCCCAGGAAGGATTATTAGCTCTAGATTTATGCAAAGGTCTAATCGTTTTTTTAAAACGGCCGTTGAAGACATACACTCGGAGTACTCGGGACCTATGAAAGTTAGCAGACGTCAAATTAATCCGGTAATGGGGCCATCGTAAACTTCCGACCGTGCTCCCAGCCCTGAGGTGCTGGTTTTAGGAGAAAGACGCCGCCGACTGGTGTAGCTTTTCCTGTGGTTTTGGAGAAACTGGCCCCCAGAAACAGGACGCAGTTCATTGCCCTGTGCCCTGGCAAAGGCTGCTGCACCTTAGGCGCCGTGTTCTTTTTCTGTTGCCTGAGGTTTTTGGCAGTTGGGAAACTGGGCGAATGGGACTTACTGGGAGCACCGGCCGGAGGATGCGGGGTCGAGGCGGGACGATGTGTGTGTTCAAACGCGAGGTGAGACAGTCATGGCTCAGCCTGGGAAACCTGAGCGAGAGAGGCCACTCTGCTCAACAGTGGTCTGCCCAGATCGCAGGCGGGTCCCCAGCTAACTGCACTGGCGCTGACTGCCCCGCTGGTGTAGTTTTGGGTAATGCTTAGAACTGTCTAGAATTCTGAGCCAAAAAAGTGAAGGTGAGGAGCTTGATAGGTCAGTCCCCATGGCCAGTTCAGGTAACTCCAAGATTCCTAGGCGGAACAGCAACCACCCAGCCCTCACCCAGGGCAGAGCCGGCTCCTTTAGCCTCCAGTTCTCCAGGGCTTTTTTCTGGAGTAAATTGCTGGGCCCAAGTGTTGGCTGGTAACTTACATATTTAGATATGTGGCTCGATTGTGGGCCTCCAATAGTCTCTTTCCTGGCCTAGAAAATGTTAGCGGCAGGCCTGGTGGGAAACTATTTTTGCAAGCATAAATAACCTGAAACACTTCCCAACAAAAGAGATTATCAGGTCTTTTACTGGCATTAGGATTTGAGAAAAGTGGGGAAAACAGGACTTGGGTGCTTAGATATGAAAGGGGTGGTGGTGGTGGGAAGGGTCAAAAGGATGAATCTAGAAGGAAACAAACTCTCCTTGAAAGTCTTCCTTGATTTGGTCTTGCCTAGGTGCTTTGGTGGGAGTTAGTTGGGAGGGCAGGTGTAGAGCCTTGCTGTTAATGCCTAGAGGTGTGGACCAGGGACATAGGCATCACTTGTTGTTCTGCTTGTTAGAAAAGCAGAACCTCAGGCCCACCTCAGACCTGTTAATCTGTATTTGAACAAGATTCACTGGGGGTTCTGTAAATACAATAATTTTTTTCTTTTTTTCGTGAAAATTACAGTAAAATTTGAACTGCAGTGGTTTAGAACTTAAATATCAATAAACTGCTCTTTTAAAGATCTGCATTTATTTTAAGATCTGTCCAGTACCTGTTGATGTTCTTCTTGATAGCTATAAGAAAGTGAAATGGTCCAAAACTTGTTTCAGCATAAAATGCTATTTGTTTTTTACTGTTGTTTATCTAAGTTGTTTATGTAAGGAAGAAGGTTGTGATAATTTCATAGCTTATGAATTGGTTTTTATTTTTTACCTGAGAGGCTTCAGAGTATGGAAAAAAGTATGTATTGCACAAAAAAAATATGTAGCATCCTACAAACAACACTTTTCATGACTTTTAAAGGGGCTATTTTCAAGGAGAAATGTCTTCAGTTTTGAACAACTTCTTTTAATTATGCTTTCTTTTCCTCCAGGGATGCCAACTCTTAATTTCTTTCAATAGAAATAGTGGGGGCTTAATTTTTCCCATAAAATTTTGGGTTCTTCTGAAATTACACAATGATAAACCTGGGTACCCAACACACAGATGTGGGTTTGAGCTTATGCAGATCCAAGTGTTTTTAGGTCCCACATTAGTTTAAACTCCTGGCCAGAGTTTGGGATCAGGCATGGAAATCAGTTGTCTTCGTTTCTGCATTGATATTTTTTGTACTTTTTTTGATACTGTTTTTAAAGGAGGAAAATTTTAGAACTTTTAGCAGTCTAGGCTCTAACTTTTAATGAGAAGAATGAGCATTTTTGCTTCAGAATCAAAGAAGAAATTAAGATGAATATGTGCTAACCCTCCATTGATAAACCTCCATCAGTAAAGTCAGATGTTATGAATTCATTGACTTTCTTATTTATAATACTCTTTTATATGGGAAGTATAGAGGAGCAAAGATTTCTTTCCTCAGTCATTGCTAGCTTCATGGCTGAGGCATCTATAATAAAAGATAGATTAACAGGAGAAAAGCTTACACATTTATTTAAAATAAGTTTTATGTGACAGTGGGCACTTTCAGAAAATGAAGATCCAAAGAAACTGGGAATCCTATGTATTTTTTTTTAATTTTTAATTTTTTAGTGACAGGGTGGTGTTCTTTCACCCAGGCTGGAGAGGAGTGGCCTAATCATAGCCCACTGTAACCTTCACCTCCTGGGCTCAGGCGATCCTCCTGCCTCAGCCTCCTGAGTAGGTAGGACTGCAGGCACGTACAATCATACCTGGCTAATTTTTTAATTTTAATTTTGTAGGAATGGGGTCTTGCTATATTGCCCAGGCTGGTCTCGAACTCCTGGCCTCAAGTGATCTTCCTGCCTTGGCCTTCCAAAGTGCTGGAATTACAGGCATGAACCACTGGCCCCTGTGTATTTTTATGCTTAGATTTGATGAAGAGTATACAGTCATGGAGAAAAATGATTGAAGGAAAAAAGAGTATGATCTAATGGTAATAAACCGGAGGGAACTTAGCAAGGCCTGTTTGTTCATATTCTTCTCCATGTCCCCATGTCCCAGAAGATAAGCATGCTCCCTTCCTCCAGGTATAGGGAGAGTATTTCTGGAATGAAAGTTTTATGACCTGCTTCCGAGGAGAAGAAGAGGGAGGGGAAGATGAGAGTGACCTTCCTACTTCTGTTTTTGCAAATGCTAGGGTGCTGTATTTTGGGGTAGCATGTCCTGAACTCCATGAGAAGCAAAAGTGTTATTACAATTGTTTGTAATTTGACTATTATCATGTGCTTAAGGTAAAAAAATCAAAGTCAAAGCAGCCTTTCCTTTGACTATGCCGGTATAGTTTAGTATTTTTAACCTGGAAAATAAATACTCAAGGCTTAAGAGAAGTGTTTTTTTTGTTGTAGAATTGTTGGTGAGGACGATGGAGGGAAACTTTTTACTCCTGAAGAATATGAAGAATACAAAAGAAAAGTTTTACCTACACGCTTACAAAACAGATTATTTGTGAGCTGGCGGTCACCAACTGGAATGGATTGTAAACTTGTGGGCCCAGAGACGCTGTGTTTTTGTACACATAGGTAAGATATTCTCTATTGCTAAGTTGTCTGATGATTAGAAAATAAAAAGCTGTAGCAAAGCATATCTTCTGTAAGTTACACTGTGGTGAGTAACATTTAAAAATAGGCCCTTATACAGTACAGTAGAAATTATCTAAAGCTTTTTTTAGATGTAATTTAAACATTTTGATCATAGCCTATTAGAACTCATCATAGAGTCTATCATGTTAAGCAACTCTTTTCTTGCCGTTGGTAAAAAAGATTTTGGTGCCCCTATGACTTTGCCAGGGGTCTTGCAGTTTGTGTAGGGAGCAGAGTCTACCTACGTCTGCTGTCATTGGACAAGGTAGAGAATGAATGGATCATCAGACTGAAGAACCACTTCAACAGTTGCTTGAATTGACACACACTGATCACGCTATCCATCTACAAATGGAAGCATTGCTCCTCAAATTTACTAATCGCCTTTCATACTTTACAGAACTGCTGTGTTGATACCTTTCTTTAAACAAACAAAAATACAAGCCTACTGCTTTTTTTTACACATGGCCATGTTCCAAGGAAAGCGCATATAGGAAAGGAAGTACCCGAGGCTCCAGTCACTGACATGTGTTGCGTGTGTCTGAGGTTTGCATTTTGCTGTGTCTATGCTCTACTTTAAATTGTACTACAGTCTAACAGTTGTAAAATTCAAAATAACCTAGCTGCTTCACAGAAAAATCTCTGAACCTATTACATGTTTTCAGGCAACAACTTTAACTTGTTGTTCTAAGGGAACCATTGAAGGAGAACCACCCCATTCCAATAGTTCTTTCATGAAAGACTTTTTGCATAGTTGCTATTTACAGAGTTACAGTTGCCAAAGGTTGTTAAGCAGTTGCTAGGGTGAATAATGCTGCATATATTTAATAGATTGACTATAAACTTATTTAGTAACTCCAACTAAAAACACTAAGAGGAGGAATGGAGGTTAAGGGATGTGTTGATATCTTTCAGAATTGAAGAGGGATTTGGTAAATTTGTGATAGCTTTATAATTTATTCTTGTACAAATTTAGTGCCAGTTTCTTATCTCTGTATAATTCATACAGCATGGAATTGACCCTCAAAATCGACCCAACCCAACTGTGATGGAGAAGTTATTTAGTATGGGTCACTCAGTGGTATCTCTGTCCAAATTATTTTTTTCCTGTTATAAAAGTGATACATGGTTTTTAAGGAAAATGGAGAATAAAGAAGAGTAGAAGACTCAACACTCAAAGCTAGCTACTGTTAATACTTTTTACTACATCTGTATGATTTTTTTCTTTACATAGTTCATTTAGTAGTTGTTAATTAGGTGTGTGTATAAAATACGTAGCCATTTTTTTCATGACAGAATCACAGAAATATGTCTCCACATTGTTATGTAGTAATCACAAACAAGGTTTTTAATACCTGCCTGATATTCCAGCTAGTCTAGCTGTGTTTACCTTGGGTTCCCCAGAGCTGTGAGGAAGCTTCAGGAGTGTGCCAGGAGGAAGGGCAGAGTAGGCGCAGGGCAAAGTCTAACTCTGGCTCTTCCCCTTGCTTTAATCAATTCTGCTTCCATTTTATATATTATGTTTCTGTACAAGATTTTATTTGAAGAAAGACTTTCACTGCTAAAATGTTTGACTGTTGTCTAGTAATTTACTTACCCATTCCTTTATGTTGTGTGTGCATGCTTGTACTGTTATAAGTACCGTTGCTAATACTATCAGTATTCATGAAACTTTTTCTATACATGCCATTTTCATGTACCCTAATTATTAATGTAATTACTGAATTATTTTCTTACGGTACATTTTCCAAAAATGAACTTTGTGGTTTAAAGCATGGATCTTTTAAAATTTCTTAAAACATTATTAAATGGGTTTGGTACTTTGTAACACTCTTGATGGCATTGTTAATTATGTATAAGTTTAAAAAAAACTTTGACTCTTTTTGCTAAGTGAAAAATGGTATGTCATTATTTTAACTTGCTTTTCTCAGATTAATATTGAGATTAACAAATTTAATATTATTTTACTGAAGTATCACCTTGTGAGAAAGGAGTGAGTGACTGTAATTTAAATAAATTACAGTGCTTTAAGAAAGAGCTTTGGCTTTCAACAATATTAATAATTTATTTTGAAGTTAAAAGTTTAAATTATATTAAAATAAATTACATTAATGCAAGTATATTGAACTTATTTCAATTTTAAATAGCAAAACTATGAAAAAATTTAAGTAATGCACTTTGATCGAAATAATTTTTATAAAGAACTTTTTAAAATACTCTTAGGTTGCGCTTCTATATTAAAGAATGTGTAAAGGTAAGTATTTTAAGGGAATTATATGTTATATGGTATTTCTTTGGGTTACTGTGAAACAACTTCTTCTTCTTTTTTTTTTTTTTTGAGACAGAGTCTCACTCTGTTGCCTGGGCTGGAGTGCCGTGGTGTCAGCCTAGCTCACAGCAACCTCAAACTCTTGGGCTCAAGTGTTTCTCCTGCCTCAGCTTCCACAGTAGCTGGGACTACAGGCATGCACCACCACACCTGGCTAATTGTTTCTATTTTTAGTAGAGACAGGGTCTCTCTCTTGCTCAGGCTGATCTTGAACTCCTGAGCTCAAACCATCCTCCTGCCTTGGCCTCCCAGAGTGCTAGGATTACAGGTGTGAGCCACTGCGCCCAGCCTGTGAAACAGCTTCTTAAATAACTACAAATAAAAGTCTAAAAGAGTAAAGATTTCCTCTCACCAAAGCAACATAGCTGACAGAAATACTGCATGTAAGGGGGTTTATTTTCACTTTACTAACAAGAACAACAAAACAATGAAAATAAATAATAATCATATTTGCATTGAACAGAATAGAAATTAGAAGTTGTAATTTTTGGTAATGCCTGCATTGTGTTTATGTTTCTTTCTTTCTGTCTTTTTTTTAAAGGTATAAACAACATAAAACTGACTTTGAAACGATTCCTGAACAGCGCCCCATTGACCTGCCTTGCCGGGTGACTGGCTGCCAGTGCAGGGCTTACCTGTATGTCCCTTTGAATGGCACTCAGCCCATTCGCTGCAGATGCAAGCACTTTGCTGATCAGCACAGTGCTGCGCCTGGCTTTGCATGTAATGCATGTGAGTTTTGTTATTATAAACACAAAAACATAGAATGTTCACATTTCTTCCTTGAATATTTAATTGCCTTTGTACCAATTTTATTCAGTTATAGAGTCAATGTTAATAAATAACTAAGGAAAATTCAGTGGATAGATACTCTAAGATTTCATTTTTGTGGAAAAACTTAGAGTTATTGGTATGTTTGATAAACATAAACTCTAGTCTCATGTAGTTCAAATAATTTAAGTAATAGTAATAGATTTTAAAGAATCACTAGAGGTAACCTGATTCAAATTTTTGAATAGTGGGAGTTTAATCAACTAACTTCAATTAACAGATTTTTAAAAGGGATTTTATAAGTCACAAAAAATTTCTATAATTTGCTAACAGAATATAATGTTGTTGCCTAAAACATAGGCTGATGGGAAAAATGAAATACAACATGATAACTGTAATGCTGTGTATGTAATAGCACCCTTACCTCAGTACCTGGACCCAAATCCCCACCTCCACCCCATATGCCCTTTCATTTGATCATAATTTTAAAAACCTTTGGAAATAGGTAGGGTAGTGGTCCAGTTTCTTTCAGGAGATAGTTATTACAATTGTTTTTGTAGTAGTTAGAGTTGAAATCTTATTATAAAATATGTCACAAAACATTTTTAATAACAGTGGTAGGAATAAATGTGTTTCACTGGATAAGTATGGAAGTAGTTGGATGAGACCTGTTTACTTATGTACCTTGGTTCCCATACACATTTGTCAAAGGTGTGAGTGGGTAACGATTTTGTTATGGTGTATTCTGGCTTTTGTTCCTATAGGGCTTTTTTTAAATATATATAAGAACTTTATTAAGACATAATTTACATACCACACAATTTAACAATTTAAAATATACAATTTAAGGGTTTTTAATATATTAATCAGAATGAATGTTGCACAACCATCAGCACAATAAAGTATAGAACATTTTTGTTACACCAAAAAGAAACTATTAGGAGTCGTTCCTTATTTTTCCTCCCTCCCCACCCAACCCTAGGTAAGCAATAATCTACTTTGTAGTATATGTGCTGCCGAAGAGAGCTCCCAACAATCTACTTTCTGTCTGTATTTGCCTTTTCTGGCTATTTTATATAAATGGAATCATAGAATATGTGGTCTTCTGTGACTGACTTTTTTTACTTAGCATAATGTTTTTGTGATTCATCTATTTTGTAGCATGTATCAGTACTTTTTTCCTTTTTATTGCTGAAGAGTATTCCACTGTATCCTTTCTGTGTCTGTGGATAGGCCTTCCAATATGGCTTTCATGGGGAGTTGATCAGTAGGGAGGTTTCTATAATATATTACCTCTTCATCTGGTCTTGGCCACTTGGCTGACCCTGCCACTACTGGTTTTAACTCAGTTTTTGAGGAGAAGGCCTGCATTTCCAGGATCTTCAGTGTTCAACACAATTTCTTTTTGTCCTAGTTGGTTTTTCCATTTTTCTTTTCTTGTGATATACCCCCTTACCACATTAGCATATTTCAGAGGTAAGAGCAGTGGCTGGCAGGAAGTTCAGGGGCTGGAGATAAGAGTTACAGGGGCTGGAGGATCTAGATTCAGCTGGCTTTGGCCAAGCTATGTGGCTTTAGGGTAGACAGCTTAGTACCTGTATTTAAAAATATTTAAATTCTTTTTACATCTTGCTTCAGGTTCCAAGTGTTCAGGATTCCATAGCTGCTTCACTTGTGCTTGTGGTCAGCCTGCATATGCCCATGACACAGTAGTGGAAACGAAGCAAGAAAGATTGGCTCAGGGAAAACCAGTGGGACGAGATGTTCCGTACGCAGCAATGGGAGGATTAACTGGTTTCAGCTCACTGGCAGAAGGCTACATGCAATTAGATGACAGTGGAATTGGTAAGTGATGATATATGAAGTGTGAGCTTGTCATATTGTTTTTATGTGTGCTAACAGTAGTGAAGCCTTATATTTGTTGAGCACTTTATAGTCATTTGTTTTTTTCAGGAAACATTCTTTCATTTGATTTTTATTCTTTTTTTTTTTTTTTTTGAGACAGAGCCTCACTCTGTTGCCTGGGCTAGAGTGAGTGCTGTGGCGTCAGCCTAGCTCACAGCAACCTCAAACTCCTGGGCTCAAGGAACCCTACTGCCTCAGCCTCCCGAGTAGCTGGGACTACAGGCATGCGCCACCATGCCCGGCTAATATTTTCTATATATTTTTAGTTGGCCAATTAATTTCTTTCTATTTTTAGTAGAGACGGAGTCTTGCTCAGGCTAGTTTTGAACTCCTGACCTTGAGCAGTCCGCCCGCCTCAGCCTCCCAGAGTGCTAGGATTACAGGGGTGAGACACCGCGCCCGGTTGATTTTTATTCTTAAAAAAATGTTTTACTGTCACTATAGGTTGTCAGGAAATTTAGAGAATACGGAGAAAAGATCACTCCTACCCAAATACTTGTACTCAAATCCCAGTCCACATCTCCATTGTCTGTAACAGCTGAATATTCTCTTATTTGATGTGATAGTTTACCTGTTACCCTGCTGTACACAGTTTTTGCTATTGTATCTGTCTTATTTTCGAAGCAATAGGCATATGTTCATGTATGTTTTATAGATGAGGAAACTTAACACACAGCAGTAAAATAACTTGCTCTGTGTTATTCAGCTAGTTAGTAGGGTTGGGTTCAACCAAAGATTGCTCTGGGCTCCTTAGTCTGTCTCATTGTCTATTTCTGTGCAGCTGCCATATTTCTGCTGCTTTCATTACTGCAGCTTTAGAATAAGTAAATTAATATTTATGACATCATTTTGTTACTTCAGAATTTTCCTGGCCTACTCTTACCTTTTAATTCTTTCAAAACTTTGACATTATTTTGTGAAGTTATAAAACTCTACTGTTTTAATTGAGATCTAATTGAATGTGTAGATTAATGTAGAAAGAATTGATATTTTAAAATATTCTCTCCATTTATTTGCCTTCTGTGCAGCAAAGTGGACTTCGGAAGTTGTCTTCCCAAAAGTCCTGTACAATTCTTAGGTTTAACCTATTTCTAGGTATTTAATATTTTTTTAATAGGTATCATACATGAGATTTTTCAAAATTATATTTTCTAACTGATTATTGTTTGTTTATAAAACAGTAAATTTTCTGCTTTGTTACCAGTCTTATTACTTAGTCTTAGAGTTTTTACTAAATTTTTAGTTTATTTTATAAATCATGGTATTTTTCCCTCTTCCTTTCCAATATTTATGACTCCTCTTACTCTTGACTAATCAAAATGGCTAGTACTTCCAGAACAACGCTAAATAATAGTGGTAAGCCAGATGTGGTGGCATGTACCTCTAGTCCCAGCTACTTGGGAGGCTGAGGTGGTAGGATCGTTTGAGCCCAGGAGTTCAAGTCTAGCCCAGGCAACATTGTGAGACTCTGTCTCTTCAAAAACAAAAAGTGAAGGTAATAGCTGGCATCTTTGTCTTTTTGTGACTTCTGGTATTTTATCACTCGAGTATCTTCATAGTACAGCCATGTGTCGCTTAATGATGGGGATACATTCTGAGAAATGTGTCCTTCGATGATTTCGTCATTGTGCAAACATCATACGGGATACTTAACACTAACTTAGATGGCATAGCCTATTGCTCCTAGGCTACAAACCTGTACAGTACGTTACTGTACTGAATACTGTAGGCAGTTGTAACACAGCGGGAAGTATTTGCATACCCAAAGATATCTAACATAGAAAAGGTACAATAAAAACACAGTATAAAAGAAAATGATACACCTTTATAGTGTGGGTACATTATAATCTCCTGGGACCATGATTGTATATGTGGTCAGTTGTTGACTGAAATGTCTTTTTTTTAAAATTAAAATGAATGTTTATGGACTATCAACCTATGAAAAGCCATAATAGCATTATTTTTACATATTTCCCAGTAAGTCAGATAACAGTGTAAGGTTTGAGTATAATAACAGAATTCATTTCTATAGCAGAATAACAAACACAGGAATTATAAGAATGATACTGTTTTATGTCCATTCTGCTTTTAACTGTGCAACTACATAAAAGCAAGGGGCAAGAAATAAAAATGTGTGTATGGGTGTGGAACAAAATTCATCTCATGATGCTGTTACCTTTACAGTTGATCCTGCATGTGGAAAGTAATTTCTTCTTGTCAAGGAAGGAGTTTTCCACAAAAAAAAAAAAAAAAAAAAATCTACTTACTGATAGCAAATTAAATGTAGAAAAAAACATTTGGGGCTACAGTGGGAAGATTTGTCTTCTGTAGACCTAGTCTAAGAATTAAGAAACAGCCTGTTTAATGAAGCATTGAGAAGGAACTCAGGCTATGTTTATAGAATAGGAGCTTCATTGTAATTATAAGAACTCAGATCTCTAAAAGAAGAAAACATTAGACTTAATAAGTTTAATGATTATAAAGTAGCTTTTCAAAACCTGTTTGTAGTCTTGAGAATGTGAATTTTATTTAGTTTAGATCTTACAGGCTGTATTTTGTAATTTGAAATTAAGAGACTGAAATGTCTTTTGTGATGTATGACTCTATAGAAAGAAAACCTCCCCCTTTTGTGCCCTGAAAGAAGGTAGGGTGATGAAAGTTGAGAGTGAGGAGAGGAAACATAAGATATTTATGTCCTGATTTCAGGTGTTAGAGAAGCCCAGAGGGACTTCTGCTCTATCAGCCATGGAGATACCTAGACAGCAGTGACCTCTTACAGGAATTTGGTTCGTTTTTGCAGTGAAAGGAATCCATAATTCCCAGCTCTGAGGGGATGCTGGGAAGGCAGCTGAGCTTGGAGGCAGTGGGCCTGTGATGGCATCTGTCAGAGCAGGGGGCAAGATGACTGCAGAGCTGGAGGTGGGTGCCCTGAGCTGGGTGATTCAATAGGGGATATGATAGGCATTGAGGGGATCTGTATTTCTACTGAGAGCAAGTGTGCAGGCCCTGTCAGGCTGAGAGACCAAACTACAAGTTACACCTGCGTGGAGCATTCGAAATCAGTAGCACAAACAGCCACCGGAGAACAGCACAAGACCCTCAGTGGAACTGAGCCCCTTCTCTTATATTCCCACATGCCCTATGAGAGAGCAGCTGGGGATGGGAGGGGGAAAGACTGAGCAATTGTCCCGCATTGTTTACATTATAAGATAGGACTGACTTTTAAACTGATTAGGACTGAAAGTTCATTTCCTTCCCTCTACCTGTGGTGTGGGGATAGGGGTGTGGGGGAGGTGGTGGTGGTTTGTGAAGAAGATAGAACAGCTATAAATTTTCTCTGCAGCTTCCTTCCTTTTGGTCCCCAAAGTCAGTGTTTTTAGCAGTTGGTCTTTGTGGTTTATGGTTTGGGGCTGTGGATGTTTCTCATTTTGGTGAAGAAAGAGCTTGTTTGTTTTATTTTTCACACTTTCTTTGTTGGTGGTTTCCTAGTAAGGAACAGAGTGAAAATACACTTATTCTACCTTCTTCAACCAGAAGTTCCATATTGCGAATGTCTTATTTTTGATAGTGTTATGTAACTGTATCAGGGTTTTGCATTCTGTATTGACATACAATTACATTAGTGTATAATATTTTTTTTCTGTGAAAAAGGTCTTAAAAATGTGCTGAGAAATGCACATTTACCTATTTGCCTTTACTTTATATGGTGGACAAAAATCTAAATAAAAATTCCTTTTTTGTAGAAATGATTTTCTGGTGATTCTGCTGAGGTTCCAATTTATTTCACATTTATCACCTTTTTTTATCTTATTTTTTTATTAGAAAAAAATGGATCCAGTCTGTATGCATTATTTCACATTTGTAGCCTTTTAAATAGAGATTTAATTTTCCTTCTCCATATATTTTGTTCTCAGGTGTACCATCAGGTGAACTTTTAGAATCTCCAGTTACAGCCATGGATCACCCATTTCTAAAAGCATTTCAAGCACTATCTATTTCTTCTCCAGAAACATTAACAGATGGTAATGAAATTAAATTGAGAAATATTTTTGGGCCTAATAAGTTAGAATATAGAGTTTTGATTTGTTTTATAAGCTTCTCTGTTTTTTCCATTACCACAATTTGACTTCAAGTAAATCTATCATTTTACTTTCTTTTACATTATCTAGGCACTAAGAAAAAACAAACAGCTTCATTTCGTATTGGGACATATAGCTAAATCTGAGAATTTTGAGTATGCTGATAATATTACATATAATTTGAAGTTGTTTTTTTTTTTTTTTTTTTTTGAGACAGAGTCTCACTCTGTTGCTTGGGCTGGAGTGCCGTGGCGTCAGCCTAGCTCATAGCAACCTCAAACTCCTGGGCTCAAGCGATCCTCCTGCCTCAGCCTTCCAAGTAGCTGGGACTACAGGCATGCGCCACCATGCCCGGCTAATAATTTGAAGTTTTAAACCTTATTCTGGTGTATGTTGTTGCTCCTGTGTTTGAATAAGAGGGCCCTCTAGTGGACCAATTGCCTTTGAGTCTTCCCAAAGGGGTGTAATCCAGTGACAACCATTGGTTAGCAGTTTTATCATTTATAAATTAAGAGCAAGTAGAATTCATTTTGAAGCACTGGTGTTCTATATTTCCTTTATTGAAAACAAGAATAAAACCATCAAAGAAAGAATTTGTATGGTCTATTAGGTATTTGATACTTTAAAATATTTTTAGATGAGAATTTTCTTTGATTTGTCTGTGTTTTCATATGCTGACATTTCACAAGGGATTTTAAGGCTGCTTACAACAACAGCATACAATGAAGTATGTAATGATAAGACATAGATAGAAATAAGAAACCAAAACCAAGAAAAAGGACACAATTGTGGCCACTTTCAAGGTTGATATAATTGTCTCATTAAGCTTCAGTTTTGACTGAATATAGTGGTGGCCAAGAAGCAGAGGAAGGTGCAGTGATTTAAACACTTTTCCTTATTAGAAGGGAGGAAGCCTGAGTTCCTCAATGCTAATGAATGTTATAACAATGATGGATTTTAAATAAGTCTGTGTGGTGACTTTCAGCGATGCAGTGGCCAAGGTCCTCACAACCTTTTTTTTTTTTTTGAGACAGGGTCTCACTGTGTTGCCTGGGCTAGAGTGTCATGGCATCAGCCTAGCTCACAGCAACCTCAAACTCCTGGGCTCAAGGGATCCTCCTGCCTCAGCCTCCTGGGTAGCTCCTGCCTGGCTAATTTTTTTCTATATATTTTTAGTTGGCCAATTAATTTCTTTCTATTTTTAGTAGAGACGGGGTCTTGCTCTTGCTCAGACTGGTTTTGAACTCCTGACCTTAAGTGATCCACCCGCCTCGGCCTCCCAGAGTGCTAGGATTACAGGCGTGAGCCAACAACCTTTTTTTTTAAAGCAAATACAGCAGATAGTCACCTTTGATAAGAGTGGTAATATACCATTTTACCAGATAAATGGTACTATATCATTAAAATGCAATGCAGTGAAGGTAAGTCTGCAAGAGGCTTAGCTCAATTGGCCCAACATGATCCAGGGATAGATCCAGAGTTTCCAGAGGAATGGATAGAGAGTGCATATTCTGAGCACTCTTTCTTATTTTTCTCAATAAGGTTTTTGTTAAAGATAGTCAACAAAGTATGGTTGTAGTCTGTGGTGATTGGAGTTATATGTCTTTATGTTGTTGATTGGGGGTGGATTCAAATGCTTTAGAAACTAGAAGAACAGGTGTTCAGGTTGATATTTTGTTTTGGAAATGAAAGGACTCAATGAAGATATTCAGCAGCAATGAAGGTGAACTTTTCCATGAACCAGGCTCTTGACAAGAAAACCAGGTTTTTCCTACTGAAGCACTTTTAAATTCCTTTCAGCATATAAACTACTGTTTGGTTAGTTTTACAAAGTGAATACCATGAAAAGTGGCTAAAGTGTTTTAGTTTTGAAAAATTTTGAAGCAGGTAGTATCATCACTATGGTTGCCTATATAAAGCCTCAGTAATTCTAAAGTGGAACATGGATTTCTAGTTATAAAATGTAAAAAGAAGTTGGAGAAAACTAAGTGTACTCTTATGGATTTGCTATGTGGCGTTATTTAATATTAGCTGTTGAATATGCGAAGAATGTTTGCCAATTAAAATTACTTTTGTGTTGTAATGCCGTTCTTTCTAAAAAAGAATTAGATAGTAGGACCAGATATATTATTTAGACCATTTCTGGTTTGAAAAACAAAACATTATCACCTGGCATGAGGAGACTTTTCTTTCTGATTTTTATTTCAGGGGACTATATAATGACATAAATACATAGATTTTGTTTTCCTTGTTAGCAGGTACAAGTAGTCAAGTTTCTTCCTTAAGGAGACCTGAAGAAGATGATATGGCTTTCTTTGAAAGACGATACCAGGAAAGGGTAGGTTTTTCAGAAAATCCATTTGCATTAAGCATTTACTTATAACAAAAACACTATAGAATTATTACATATTGAATGTGGAACATCACTGAAAATAATTTATAGGTGTTAGGCTTTGAGGCTTATTTGTAATAATTCAGACAGAAACAGGACTAATGAATAATATGATATACACTGGTTGATAATGAAGGTCATAAACATTGACTAAATACAAAGATAAAATTATCAATAATCATCAACTATCAGTAGATTTATAAATTATATGTATCTTGAGTTCTTTTTTTAATACATGTACCTTTATTTTTTATTTTAAAAAATTTAATTGTCCAAGATTGAATATATTTTGAATTGTTAATATGTATTATATTATTTCTTCTTTTTAGAGACTTTTTGATATATCCCTACTCAAGTTAAAATTACCCAGTAGCCTTTAAGAAACAGAATACTAAACACAGACATATTTTAACAGCTTCCAGGGTTCAACAAGTATAGTTTTGATGTGTTCACAGCTTTAAATAATGTTCATTTTCATCAGTTCTCCACCAGAGTATAAATGCCTTAGGGATAAGAATAGTATTTTATTCATCTTCGTATTTTCCCTAGCACCTAGTACAGTACCTCGTGCATAATATTTTCAATAAATATTTGTGGAACATTGAAAAAAATAACATATAGTTGATACTCACTTTCATACATGTTAACTTCTTACAATTTTGGTAAGTTTTATGGAAGTGTTCATATTTGAGAGTTTTGTTTTTGCTAGATGAAATAATGTTGGCTTGATCAGGCATTTGGAATAGTATTTCAGCTACATGGATGAAAGTGCTTTCTTTAGGATTATTCTATAGTTGCTTTGTGGGCATTATTATCTCTCCAAATAGATAATAAACTTCACAAAAGTAAAGACATGCTTGTTGCTTTTTGTTGTATGCTCTATAACTCAGACAAGAGCTTTTTAATTAACTGAAGGTGTGGAAAAAGGAGAACATTAAATAAATTCACCATCCAAGAGCACAGGAAGTGGAAAGCAGAGAGATTAGCTGAAGAATTTTGAGGTGGAAGGGGAGAGTCCTGGGAATGATTTAAGGTAGAGCTAAACAATAGAACTTTTTGCAATGATGAAAACATTCTGTATCTGTGCTGTATCCATTCACTGTATGTGGCTCTGTAAGTCTAGATTTAAATAAATTAAAATTTAAAATTTATTTCCTCAGCCACGCTAGGCACATTTCAAGTGCTCAGTACTCACATATGGCTGGCTACCTCATTGGAGAGCACAGATATAAAACATGTCCATCATTGCAGAAAGTTCTTCTTGAAATCTCTGGTCTGAGGGTTCCCTAGTCTGTTTGGGCTGCTATAACAAAATACCATAAACTGGGTAACTTGTAAACAACAGAAATTTATTGCTCACAGTTCTGGAGGCTGGGGAGTCTAGTATCAAGGTGCCAGAAGATTTGGTGTCTGGTATGAGGGCCTGCTTTCTGGTCCATAGATGGCATCTTTTTGCTGTGTCCTTACATGGTAGAAGAGGCATGACAGCTCTCTGGGGCCTCTTTTGTAAGGGCACTAATCCCATTCTTGAGGCCTTTGCCCCTGTGACCTAGTCACCGTACAAATGCCCCGCCTCCTAATACCATCACATTGGGGGTTAGGATTTCAACCCAAGAATTTTGAGGGGACACAAACATTCAGACCATAGCAAAGGGAAAGAGGTAGTAGTGGGATATCAGGGACAGGGATGAAATGATCAGGATGATGAAAGAAAAGGCTGTTTTGTAGCAGCATCAAGGGCAGGACTTAAAATCAGATCATTCTCCATTCTTGGGATGCACACATTCACAGCCAAATTTAAGTTTTTGCTCATAGGCTTATGGGGGACTAGATTCTAGAACTTCTGTCCTTCCTCCAGAAGCTTGGGTAGTGTTGACTGCCTTGAAAACATGCCAGTGGTATGTCTGGGAAGATAATGAGAGGAATTCTTATCTGCGAATGTTTTAAAGGATATACCTGGCCTGACCAGATTGCTTATTATAAAATATACCTAGAGTTTATGGATTTATGAGATGTAGTTTATAACTCGCCAGCACATGTGATTTATGAGATAAAGCTTATAAATTCTCCAGCCTGTGTGATTGAGTATAAAAACTAAGAAGCCTAAGTCCAAACAACTTTCTGAGCTGACATGTACTATACTCACTGTTTTGTCTTTTACTTCTTTTACCCCAAAACCATTTGGAAGATTAGGAAGCTGCGTCTCTAATGGTTCAGGGCTTTTTTCAAGAGCAATGCCATGTGTGTATCTACTTTTGGCTTATATTCTTTGCTAATCTTTGGTAACATTTGGCAAAAAAGAATCTATGATTCGTGTAAGTCAGCTTTGATAAGGGAAGCCTTTGTGGTGACATAGTTTACCAGCTACTTTTAGATATTATTGAAAAGTTGCTTTTTTTAAAAATAAATCAGGTCAAATATTTTTCTTTTGCTGTGGATGATCCTTGGTCTCTTTTCCCCAAGAGAGGAGAATTTTATTAAGGAAACAAGTATCAAAGGTCTACTAGGTACAAGGCACTGTGCTTCTGCCGGGTGCGGGGGGAGAAGAAAAGAAAAGGAGGAGCTGTCTTTGTTCTGAAGACTCTAGAGGGTATATTTGCAAAGTACAATTTCAAATGAGCAAACACAGCTTTGGCTTTTGTTTAGCATCTTTGCTTTTTTTTCTTTTTGATGTTATTACAAATCTAACACTTGGGCTTAAATGAGAGGGGAAAAGGGGTTAGCATTTGTTTAGTGCTTGAGTGCTTAGATTTTTATATATGTAATTTTTATATATATTTATCTTATTTATACCTTTAGAACAATACTCAGAAGTAGGTTTCACTATGATATATATATATATATTTTTAACAAATGAGAAACTGTTGGTTAAATAACTTGCCCCAAATGTTTGAGGAATGGCAGAAGGAGGAGTCTAATGCTCCTTTGACTTCAAAACCTATATAATCTTTGCCTTAGAATAGCATATTCTTTGGGAGTCCTTCAGATGACCTGTTGATGGATATAGTGTGAAGAGTGATAATGAATGTTTCTGAATGAGGTTCCCAACCAACTCAAAGAGGGGAGGGAAAAAATGGGGGAGAGACAGTTAATCTAGAAATTTTTATTACTTGCAATCTGATAGGATTGAGTAGACTGGGTTTACAAGGTCTCTCCTGGTTTCTTTTTTTTTTGTCTTTTTGAGACAGCG
>CAUYRT010106794.1:0-119904 GCA_963574885.1 Lepilemur ruficaudatus
AGTCTCACTCTGTTGCCCAGGCTAGAGTGCCGTGGCGTCAGCCTAGCTCACAGCAACCTCAAACTCCTGGGCTCAAGCGATCCTCCTGCCTCAGCCTCCCGAGTAGCTGGGACTACAGGTGTGCGCCACCATGCCTGGCTAATTTTTTATATATATATTTTTAGTTGTCCAGCTAATTTCTTTCTATTTTTTTTTTAGTAGAGATGGGGTCTCGCTCTTGATCAGGCTGGTCTCGAACTCCTAAGCTCTAACAATCCTCCTGCCTCAGCCTCCCAGAGTGCTAGGATTACAGATGTGAGCTACCACACCCGGCTCTTTTTAGCATTTTATAATAGGTGAGACCATGGTTTTAAGGAGGAAAGTCATCATACATCCCAGTGGGTAGCTGAAAGGCCCATTGTGAGTCTTACTTTCTTGAGCCTCGGTGTCCTCCTCATCTGTAAAATGGAAACAATGTGATGAAATAGACTCATTCTGGTGTGAAGAAACAGACAACCTATAAGAAAAATATGTATAGGAAAATCTGGGAGTGTGACGTTTCTATAAAGGAAACATTAATGGGTGATGGGCGAGAGAGACAGAGGTGGACTTCCTAGGGTCAACACAGCCCTCCCTGGGAGGGGGCATTTGAGCTGAGAACTGAATGACCAGAAGGAGACAGTCATGCAAAGGCCCTGGGGTGACCGAGCTTAGCATGTGTGGCAATCAGAAGACTGTCCGGGTGGCTGGAGCAGAGCTCCTGCAGAGGGTGGGAGAGGACAGGTCAGAGACAAGGTGGGGAACACACAGAGGACCCTCGAGGCCAAGGCGAAACAAATATTTATTTTTGATTCTAACTAGAGGAGAAGTCCTTTGAGGGCATGGAATGACCAGATTTACAATTTAAAACCATCCCTCTGGCTGCCGTGTGGAGGGACAGGGAGCACCCGCCAACAGTAGCAGCAGTGAGACCCGCCAGGAGCTGCCCCCACTCCCCAGGTGCACAGAAAGCTCGGCACGGTTGTCACATGTAATCTTTCCAACATCTTACTGACTAATTTTTACATGCAGTGGAGAATGGATTTTATCTTTTTTCTTTTTAACTTTGGTGGAATAAGAGAAAACTGACCCCCTACCTTCAGTTTTCTAAACAGAAGGTTCTCTAGTCAAATATGCCCAGGAAATAAAAGACCTTATTCCCCTGGAAGATCCAGAGTGATTCCAGACCTCTGTTGCTCTGTGCGCCTCTAGGATCTCAGCTGGGGCTAGTTCTGCTTCTCTCCCAAGGAAGAAAGACCCAGCACTTGGCGAGCTGGCAGTGGCCTCAAGGCCAAGTTTTTCTCCTGAGCAATAGATATATTGCTTTCCTCTCTGGAAGCTGGTTGGGGACTCTGTTTATGGCTCCAGCTACATTTGCCACAAGGTCTTTGGACAGCCAGGGGAACCTTCGTCCAACACAATAGAGACATGTTGCACTTTTAAGCTGTCCCCCACCCAACCAATCCATCAACATGATTAGCATGCATTAATCAAGGCATTTACAATGGGTTCACCCAGCTTTGTCTCTCACTGGGGGAAGAAACTGGGCTATTTGGACATGAGAACCACAACCCTTCCAGAGTCCCCGAAGTCCCTAGCTTGGCTCCGCTAAACGCACAGACAAGGTGAGTTATTAATTAACAAGTGAGATAAATGCTCAAGTAGCATCCCTGAATCATGTCAAACCAATTTGGACGGTTATGGGATGGGGAGGGAGTGGAAGGAGGCAGTGGGCGAGGGGTGGGTTTCATCTGTTCCAAGTGCTTTGGACAGACTCCAGTGTTATTTCTCCTCATTTAGACCTGGCTAGAGTGCCTTGGACGGCGAGCCCGGAGCCCCGGCCAGCATCCACATCTCCTCACCCAAGGCAGCCTACTTTGGAGCAGAGCGAGGAACCAAGCCTTGAGATGGAGGTGGAGTGGGAAATACCACTTGGAAGAGAACCCAGGATGGAGTCCTTGATTTAGAGAGGCAAATGAAGAAGAGCCCCTACCAGGGGTTACTGATCACACAGGTCTATGGCTTTGAGGACTCTCCATGGAGACAGGCTGAAGACCCCGGGCGTGCCCTGTGCTGGGCTTTCTCTCATGTCTGGAGGCTAACACCCACACTCCATGACAGTCCCTTGGCTGTGTTTCTGCTGATCCAAGGGAGTCCCTCCCCATCACCTCTCACATGCCGGATTGTATTAATAATCGTAACAATGACATGTTTATACATCTTTTCAGATGAATAGTGAGCTCTTGGTGGACACAGGTGACTTTTTTTTTTTTTTTTAGTATTTCCAGAGGCCTATTTCCAGTGTCTAACATTTAATAGACCCTTAATAAATGTTTGCTAAACCACAAATGAATAAGTTAATGGATGGATGGATGGATGGACGGATGGGTGCATGGATGGATAGATGGATGGATGAATTCACACCCTAGTGACAGAGAGTTAAAGATTTTTAAAATTTGAAACAGACAATGAAACTCCAATTAGGGACAGAGAGTACTTCTAAAACATACTGAAGTTATTCACTAAGAAACTAAACATGAAGATGTGTTCCTGTCTTTTCGATTATTTATTTCTTCTTGGAATAAAATTCCTCTCTTTTTACTTCATTCTTCTTGTGTTCTGGGGACATTAGGGGTAGAGGTTTGGGGTACAGACTCTGTGACACTGCGCCGGGTCAGCCCACTCAGGGGAAATCATTATTTAAAAAAGTTTTTCTCAAAATGTGGTCTGCAGAGCATTGTGTCAGGTACCCAGGGGTGCTTGGTAAAGTGCAGACTCCTGGATCCCATATCTAACTTAATAAATCAAAATCTCAAAAATGGAGGCCTAGAAATCTGACTTTTAAACAAACTCTCCATGCATTTACACAGCACAGAAGCCCAGGGTTACAACCTTTTGGGGTTATATACACTGGAAAAATCACTGGTTGTGTTTCCTCTATATACATCGTCTCTATTCTAGAAAATGACATTAAATATTAATAACATGCATGCTAGTAGCAACCAATACGTGAGGGCATTCTATGAGCCAGGTGGCTCATAAAATACCATATATTTTCTCACTTAACACTTCATGCCAGCTAATGACATTGGCATTATCATACCTATTTTACAGATAAGAAAATTGAGACTTTGAGAAGCAAAGGGACTTGCAGAGTTGAGACACAAAAGCCAACTCTGAAGCCCAGTCCCTTAGCCATTGCAATGGTCCAGTGTCACCTACTTGGAAACCGGGGATGTGAAGAAGCAGGAAAATGTTTTTCAGTGCTGTGTTGAAAACGGAACAGAGGGGGAAAAAGACGTCTCCGCTAGTGTAGTAAGGAAGGAAGTGAAGCATGGTGACTGCCGACAGGCTTGGAGGGGTAGGAAGGCTTTGTCCTACCCGTCTCCAGGCCAATGGCATTGCCTTGCCCCGTCTGGGAGGATTCCACCGAGCTTCGGACAGGCTCCCCCGCTGGCCTGAAAAGGTGGGAGTTGGGCTTTGTGGGGAGAGAGGACCCGGGCTCCTGACTCTAAGTTCTGGGTGATAAAAGGGAGTTACAGGGGCGTAAGGACTGTCTCACCAGGCCAGACGGTCTAACAACGCCTCCTCACCTTGCGGTTCCCACTTTTAGAGGAAATCTACACCCTCTCTCTTACCCCTGGCTGTGATGAACTGAATCTCGCACCTCTGTCTGGGTGGTGATAATTAAATATTATCTGCCTGTCACTTGGCGCACATGTTGTGTGTATTCTCAGACTTTAATGAGCTGGTATTTGTCTTCTGTAAGCAAAAATATTTCTTTGAGTCTCTTCTTTTTCAAATTGGGGTGAGCAGTTCAAGTGAAGATCTCTCACTATTAAAAAGACAGTCCGCTGGCTGGCATGCCTGTCTGAACCATTTCCACTTCTTTTCAGTGGTAGTGGCAGGTAAAGCTTGTCCCCGCAGAACCAGCCATTGCTTTCTGAGGTTACACTGGTGGTCACATAGCCACGGGGGTTTGGTGACTTTGAAAGCCGTGGGACTAAGAAGGTAGGGAGTTGGCATAAACTGTTTTTTGTGGGGGATATTCTAAGGCAGCCTTTTCCACCAGGGTTTGAAAATATTTAAGTGAAAATTTTCTCAACTCTTCCAAAGAAGATACTTTTTCCGGTCCCGTTCTAGATGCATAGGAGACAAGTTAATTCACTGCATAGTGATTATCTTAGGATGGTGGCTCTCCAGAGGACCTGCGTCAATGTCACCTGCATTAGCATCACCTGGGTATTTACTAGAAATTCAAATTCTTGCACCCCAACCCAGACTTACAGGGTGAGAAACACCAGGGGGAGGGCTCAGTACTCTGTTTAACCAAGCCCTTCAGATGGTTTTGCTGCAAGCTGAAGTTTCAGAACTAGCAGTGGACATAAAGTACCGGGGCTTCATTCTCTCAGAGGAACCCAGCTTGAAAAAAGCTAATAAGGGCTTCAAATATCTCTGTCTGTATTTGTATCTTTATCTGTCTCAGTTTAAAGTCAAGAATGTATATCACTTTAATTGAGTTTTTTTTTTTAAAGTAGAGTCTTTCTAGATGGAAAAGTGATTTGCCTTTTCCAGTTGCTTTGGAAGATTGCTCTATTATTTCCCCCATTCATGAGATTTATAACAAATGTGTCCATTGCAGCTGCTCCCCCGGCCTGCGTTCATGTTCTGCCTGGTTGCGTCTCTGACCCACTGCCAGGTTATAAACCACAGGAGAACTCTCATGGCAGGACCCGGCCTAGGACAGAACTCCCACCCCCACCCAAAACAAACAAAAGGAGTGGTATAATTAGCGTGCTGCAGGATAGGATCTGGAGCTGATGAGCAACAACTTTAATATTTATCAATAAACAGCAAAGTGCTTAGCACACCTCCTAGGGAAGTAATTAACCATAAAAGGGATCTTCTACAGCGAGGAATCTCCTCCAAAAAAAGAACTCAGTTAATTGTGAATTGCTTACGCCAGGTGAGAGAGAATTGGTGTCTACCTCTCTTACCTGACATAAGCAACTCTGAATTAACTGGGAGTTTCTTTTTATAAACACCGTGCAGAGCCTTTTTTTTTTCTTTGTGGTTAATTACTTCCTTGGGAGGTTCATTTTAATAGTTCCCATAACAAGGCCGTTATTGTCTTTAGCATAATCACCGCCTCATTTACTTTTGCGGCCTGCCTTTCTGATGCTTTGCCTCTGCCTACCAGGAGGAACCCTGAATTGTGACCACTGGGCAGTCTTCTCCTAGCTCTCCCGCTTTGGGAATTGGGCTTTCTCCTGGTGGAAGCTGGGATTGGGGGTAGGGCTGGTGGACAGGGAGGTGAGTGGTGCAGGCATGCTGGGGAGACTGAGTCTCCCGAGTGCCCTCTCTCCCCTATGTGTGGCATCCCAGCCAGCTGCTACACGTTCAGCTGCTGACACCCTGAACAGGGAAGCGAACCAGGAAGCAGCTCCTTTCTGGAAGTAGAAGCTGATCTGTAAGCAGCTGCTGTGCTCAGTGAAACCACTGGGGAGGCAGAAGCAAAAACAGTGAACCTTACCAGCAAAAGTAGTAGGATTCTGACTCTCTCTCTACAAGAATGCATTATGCAGTTATACCTCACCTTGTTAAAAAATGAATTAAAGTGGCTTCTCTTTTGGTTGTTTCAAGAAAGAAAAAATAAATGAATGGGAACCCTGTACATTGCATCAGGTCTGTAAACGGTTTCGATTGTGTACTCCTATCAAGGTATGTATACCTGATTATTTAGAAATTAAATATGTGTACAATGACAGTCATAGATTATGGAAACTGCAAGAAGTCCATTAAGAGGATGAGGAAAAGTAAAAATAGAATGTCTAATACTCTCATTCATCACCCGCTGGGTTGCACCCCACTCTGGACACCACTGAAGCTGACCCATTGGGCCACGAGGCAGGGGCTGACTTTGACTTGGTCACTGATATTCCTGGACTGGCACATAGTGTGACTGTGTACATTTCTGTGAAATCAAATAATCGGACTCATGGATCTTCTTACACTCTGAAACAATGTCTGTCCCCCATGAATTCTGGGCAGTTAATAATTTTTGGCGGGGTAGATCACACACCTGTACTAACATTACACAGTGCTCTTAGGAGATCAGGTGGCCCATGTACTAACATCACCCCACTTGGCCCTGGAATCTTAGGGGAAGATTCGATGGGGAAGTAGGTGCAGGAAAATTCAGCTCAGAAGCTTAGAATAAGGGTTGGAAAACTTTTCCAGTGAAGGGCCAGAAAGTAAATACATAAGGCTTTGACAGCCACGTGGTCTCTGTTGCAATTTACTCTGCAGTTGGGGGTGAAAAGAGCCAGAGACAAAACATAAACAAATGGGCATGGCCGTATTCCAATAAACAGAGAGGTGTTGGCTAAAGGATACAACGTTTCAGTTAACGCAAGATAAATTCTACCATATAGCATAGTGTCTATAGCTAAAAATATCGTATGTTTAAAATATTTGCCAAGTGAGGTAGATCTTATGTTAAGTGTTCTTACCACAAAAAAACTCCAAACCAAAAGAAGCCCCTGCAAACAATAGTAATAAAAGAGGCGGGAAGAAACTTTGGGAGTTTAAGGCCTTGCTGGTGGTGCTGGTTTTACAGGTGTACACTTATCCCCAAATTCATCAAGATGTATACAGTAGTCCTCCCTCTTATCTGCAGTTTTGTTTTCTGCAGTCAGCCACGGACTGAAATATTAAGTGGAAAATTTCAGAAATGAGCAATTCATAAGTTTTAAATTGCACACTGTTCTGAGTGGCGTGCTGAAATCTCTTGCCATACTGCTCTGTCCCGCCTGGGACATGAATCACCCCTTTGTCCAGCTTGTCTACATTAGATGCTTCCTACTCGTTAGTCACTTAGTATCGGCTCGGTCATCAGATGGAAAAAACCAGAGTATCTACAGGGTTCGGTACAATCCTCGGTTTCAGGCGTCCACTGGGGGTCTTGGAACGTATGCCAGCCAATAACAGGGACTACCGTACATTAAATATGTACCGCTTTTTATATGTCAATTATACTTCAATAAAGTGGTTTAGAAGAACTTTATGGACACTGAAATTTGAACTCCACATAACTTTCAAATGTCATGAAATAGTTTTCTCTTTTAGATTTTTTCCCCCAACTATTAAAGATGTGAAAACCATTTTTACCTCACAGGCCAGACTTGGAGTTTTCTGACAACCGGTTAGAACATGAACTTAGGAGCCGCAGCTGGGTTTGGGTCTCAATTTTACTAGCGGTAGTTGGATTATCTTGAAAAAGTTACCTAACCATTCTCCAGGCCTTGGTCTTCTCATCTGTAAAGTGACATCTCAAAGAGCTATAAGGAGGAAGGCATGCACTGCTTATGACACCTTAGTGCAGTGTGCAGCGCGGATTGTCATTGCCGTTGTCACTGACTGTAACTCTCAGGCCTGAAAGGTCTGGCAGGACCAGGGACCTCAAAGGCAGTGCCAGGGCGCAGCCACACTTTCTGTGGCAGTGGGTACTTGAGAGTTCCAAGCGAGCATCAAACCCCAGTGCCTCCAGCCCGCGTCTCCAGGAGTCCTCCCCACTGGCGTAAGGATGCCCGCCCGTTCTCTGCTGCATTTGCTTCAAAGGAAATGTTACGACAGCATTTGACAATAGTGCAGGGGAAGTCTTTCAGGAGACGCACGAGTCATGACGAAAGCGCAGACAACGCCGTGCTCTTGAGGGGCTGGGAATTAGAAGATGCTTGCTTACCTCCCTCATTATCCTTGTTATCTGCGCAGGAGGTTTCCATGGCAACATTGCATCCGGGCCCTCTCCAGCCGGTCTGGCAGACACACTGCCAGCTGTTCTGACCCAGTGTGCATCTCCCGTTACCGTTGCACAAATCAGGGCAGCCATCTGGTGGGAGAAATGGAGAGGATGAGGAGGAGGGACGCGAGGCCGAGCCCGGGAGGCAGGGGGGCCATGCAGAGGGAAGCAAGGCCGCAGGGCAGCCACGGGGCCAGCCTCACAGTGGGGCCCGCGCCTGCCTTCCAGAGAGTCGGGGGAGCAGGCGACACATGCAGGTGCAAGACAGAGGGGGCCGCAGATGCAGGGGGTCCCCAGTGACAGCAGACCTGGGTGAAGGGGTCAGAGGCAACCTTCCCAAAGTGGGGAGTTCAGTGACATCCCAGACAACCAAACCAGTGCTGAGCTGACAACCAGTAGCTCAGGATGGGTGCTGCCTCAAAACAAGCCTGCCTGCCTTCTTTCCTTCCTTCCTTCCTTCCTTCCCTCCCTCCCTCACTTTCTTTCTCTCTTTCTTTTTCTTTCTCTCTCTCTCTTTTCTTTTTTTCTTTCCCCCCTTCTCTCTCTTTCTTTCTTTTTTTCAGAAGTGGCTTTTCAAGAAGAGAACAAATTCCCTATCAACCCAGGATGGAGGCAAAGTGCCCGCCATCTTTCAGGGTTTTAAAGCTATATTTACATATGACTATCAGGAGCGTCCCACGACTGAGGTTCTGCCGGGCTATTTTCATATTCTCGTACAGGTAATATTTAGGTCTAAGGGGGCACTTAAGAACGCTGGCTGCTTATCACTCAATCCATGTAAGGCAGGACTTAAAAATACTGCTGGATTTGAAGGCTGTGAAAGGAATAGGCGCTGGGTGCCATGAATTGGGAAAAGATAGAGGAACATATCTGTGCTTGGGGGAAGGGCGGGGGAGTATGGGTAATTCTTATTTTGTGGTTTGCTTTTCTTTCTCTCTCTCTCTCTCTCTCTCTCTGTGTGTGTGTGTGTGTGTGTGTGTGTGTGAAATCAGCAGCCTACCTGGTTCCCTATTTGCTCCAGCACCCAAAATGACCACAGCTACCACTCTCCCGACCTGAGATTGGACAAAGCCTGGGGGAGGAAGTAGAAACGGGGGGTGGGGTGGGGAGGGACTGAAGAGAGAAGGAAGAGGTCTCGCTCACGCAACCTCCGCTGCCCTTAACAAGATGTAGAGAAAAGCAGAGAATTGGTAGGATGTGGCCACACCCACAGAACCTACTTACTGGTAAGAATTCCTAGATACGTTTTCATTTTTCTTTCTTTTAACAGCTTTATTGGGGCATAATTTACATACCATAAAATTCACCTGTTTTAAGTGTACATTGCAATGACTTCTAGTAAATTTATAGAGTTGTGCGCTCTAGGCATGTTTTCTTACTTCATTTAAATATACTCCAATGACCATTAATTCAACCGTCCCCAGAAAGTAACTGCCGTGAACAACTATCTTTATCTTGAATCTTATCTCTCTACCTCTGCCACCATTTCTGTTTCCATCTTTTTCTATTTTTAAACCGCACAAAGTGCAGGCTGGATTGGGCCGTGGCGGAGACAGGAAGAGCTTTATAATGAAGGAGGTAATTGATTTGAAACCTTCCTGGCCCAAATCTTGTGCATCGATTGCGGGCATCTCCCTTGCTTCTCTCTCCGGCGTTCCAGAGGCCTTTGTGTAGCCTCTTCCCTCTCTGCTCTCCAGCGTCCCCTATGAGGATGCTGATGAACCTAATTTGCGCACGTGACAGTGGTGGGAATTTAAAGGACTCCTCCTAAGAAGAAAGGTCTCGAGGATCTGCAACTGAGTTTTACGTCTTTAAGAAGAAGCGTTTCACTCCTCAGTGCTTGTTGCCTCTCACGCTTTCCAGAACATGGTGTGGATTAGTGCCTGCGAGAAGTAGGTATGCAACAGAGGAGATCTGTGTGGGGCAGTCAGTAGCCAAGCTGAGCTGTCTTGAGAGGGCAAACCAAGAGACCATTAGCAGGGAATCTGTTTTCTTTTGCTGCACAGCCTAGCACTAAATCCAGCATGAAAATGAAGCACCAGTGTTTGCACACCTCAAGAAAGGATTGTTGGTCTCTACACCCATTGTCACAAAGCCCAGATTTACGTTTCCATACTTTTCCTTACCAACAGGTCCCCGTGGCCCTGCCTGGAAAGCCCTCGTGTGTGCTGTGAGAGAGAGCTCGGACGGGAAGCCACCCTCAGACTCAGACAATGCCACAAACATTTCTGCAGGAGCAAAATGGAACTCGGTAGGAAAAGCCCAAAAGACATTCCACAGGTTCCCAAGGAAAAGAGAATATCTCCAACCTCCAGCCACCTCCGGCTTTACAATTTCCACCAGTGGAGTTTTGGGGAACGGATCAAAGCGCACGCACCAAATGACAGACCTACTGACATTCATTCGGCATGGTATCTATTCGTTGGTGCTTTGTTATTTAGCTACTTTGAGGTCTCATGTCTACAATCATGCCCAAAGTCTCAACAGAAGCCTCATTGTATAGGAAACCCACGTCCACTACATAAAAATCTAAATTTGCAAAGAACGCTAGCACGCAGGCAGAGATACACACTCAAAATACGTATGTTCCTAGATCGAAGGAGGCTTTTTTCCTCTTTGCTTTCTCTCCTGATTCCCCCTCCCCCCGGCCCCTGCCGACCAACAGAAGTGAGATAAACAGACCACAGTGGCGGGTTTTCTCCACATCATATGAAGAAGATGAAAACACGAACAGTAGGAAGCTGGCAAATCTCTGAGAAGTTTCAGGGCAGCTGGGAATTAATGGACAGGACTTTGCTTTTAGCTTGAAGAGGAAGAAAGCAGCCCTGGTAGTTTCGTGGCGTTGCTAGGCAACCCCAAGCTACCCCCAGCACAAGTTCATTCTACGGGTGGCCTTCTGAGGAGGTGACTCTTTGTGTTTGTAAAGTGCAAAGCCAGCTTTGGATTGAGGAAAAACAAAACATAGGAAGTCATTAGTCTGGAGGGCAAATGGGTACCAGGCGACAGCTATTCTCTGGAAAGGATGCTATGACGGAAGTCGGATTGGACTTATGGGCTCACGCCTGGGCGTCCGATAAGTCTCCTGTAGGAGATCTCTGGACTCCAGGCTAGCACTGCTGACTCTGTGAGTGCCTACCTCCAAGACCACTGAAATAGAGTCCCTTAGGGCACACCTGTTTGGTTCCTTGTTTATGCAGCTAGAGCAAGCTGGCTGCCTGGAGGCTTCAGGTTCTATCATGACCCTAGACCACTGCTTCTGAACTGCTTCTGAACAGAAGCAACTGTGTCCCTCTTCCTCTCTCCAGGGGACATGTAGTATTGTCACAATTTGAGGAGGATGCTACTGACATCTATTGGGTAGAGGCCAAGGGTGCTGCTCAATATCCCACAGCGTTCAGGACAGCCCCCACACTGAAGAATGATAGAGCCCCATATGTCCACAGTGCCAAGGTTGAGAAACCTTGTCCTAGACACACAGCAGCATGAGATCCGAGACTTGGTTGTTTGCTCTTGGATCCCAGAGCCTGGTCCCATTTCAGGCACACAGTAGGTGCTTGAATGAATGGAAAACAACTCGGTGCAGTGGTATCATTTCACTCTCACCTGTAACTATACACTCTTCTGAGAGTCATGAGAAGATTATTAGGGACTTCCCTTTCTAAGATCAAAAATTCCCTTCCCAGGGAGAAATTTCAAGGGCACCAGCAAGATTTTGGTCTGGTTTTTATCCTATCCCAACTTACAGAGAGCTGATGCAGAAATTGGGGATTAAAAAAACAAAACCCCAAACATCCCCTCGGATTCTGATGCTCCTGAATCTTCAACTGCAGTCTTCTGACCTCCAGGCCTGGACTCCATCTTGCACCTTGGCATCTCCATCTGTTCACCCATAAGCATCTCAAACTCAACAGAATCTGGCCTCTTTACCCTCCTTCCCCTCACACTTGATCCCTTGATCAATGAGTGGTACCTGCATATGCCCCATTGCCCAAGAATGAAACTTCCTCCTCCCTCCTACCTTTCTCTCACCTCTTGTATCTAATCCCAACCACATGCTGCCTAATTTTCCTCTTAACGGTAACTAGTCCTACCTGTCCTCCCTCCTAAATATCTTGGAGTCTGCCTTCTCCTCCTACCCCTACTGCCACGACAGTAACTCTAGCCATCCTCATCTTTGGTCCGGACTCTTGTCAAAGCCTCCTACCCCTCCTCCCTGCCTCCAGTCTTCCACCAGCATCCAATTCTCTCCATTCTGGACACTGCCAGAAACACTTCGGTAGCTTTCCATTGAGCCCTGGGTAAAGTTCGAAGTCCTTAACCTGGCTTGCAGACCTCACATGAACTGACTCTTACCACGTCAGCCTACCTCAGTATCATTTTAGGCTTTGGTCCAACTTAATCCACTTGTCCTTTCCTTACCTCCCTAACTGCAACCCATCCTTCAGATCCCCATTCAGAAGTCTTCTCCTCCTGGAAGCTTTTCCAAAGCTCCCAAGCCCAGGCGAGATGCACTTGTCACGACAGCTTTATCATTTCCTTGATGCCATCCTATCCACCCCACCGTATCACAACTGTCTGGCACCTCCTTGATGCTTGCTAGGCCATGTGGCAGCCCTTCCTTAAGACATTTTACTGTCATATGCTAGAAAATTATCATAATAAATGTGCATATTGTCATTGCCTACAATTTGAATGGTGACGCTAGAATTGTGCAGTGTACAACTGAGCGGCTGCCCTGGGCACTCCTGCTATGGTGTAAACCCATCAGGGGAGGGACTATGTCTAGCTTGTTTACTTTTGGATTGCCAGTACTCAATAAATAGTTGGGGGGAATGATGAATGAACAACTTCTAACTGAAATCAACATCTCCAGTGCCTTTGGCAGAGAGGAAATGGAATAGTTTCCAAGACTTTGTACACATAAAATCCAACCATTAAAAAAAAGTCTGTCGATACAGTTACCAGGTAGACAGGCTTTTTGCCTTAACAAAAATTAGGCATGAGCAAAATAATGTCTACGGCACAGTAAAAAGGGGAGCATAAATGCACTTGAAGAAAGCTATAATTACCGTAAAAGGCTTTTCTAAAAAAGCATCAAGAAGTGTTCTGCCGTGTGTGGCAATTTAGAGGTAGAAATAAGTGGCTAATATTGCAGAAGGGGTATGGAGAGAGAAACAGGATTTTAATATTCAACGTCAAGCTCACCTAAGAAAGCATAGACGGCAACACCCTCCCCAGATGGAAACACAAGTGCAAACACAAAACAGGCTGCGTGTCAATGCACAATGCAGACAGGTGACAAGGACGCCAAAGAAGTGAGAGCTACTCCTGGGTTAAACCCTTAGTAGAGCTACTCCTGGGGTAAACCCTTGTGGAAAGTTTTGTTTTGTTTTTTTCCAATTAGGGAGAAAACCTTAACCTGGTTTAGAATCAGAGTTCTGGAAGTGAAACCTAGATCTGCCTCTTGCTGTCTGTGTGAACTTGGACCAGTAGATTTACCTCTCTGAGCCTCAGCCTGTTTGTAAAACTATATATATTTAAGAATTAATCTTATTTGTTGGCCCTCCCAATAGAATACAACCTCTAGGAAGGCAGAGATTTTTGCCTCTTTTGTTCATTCAGATATTCTCAGTGGTTAGACAAATGGTTGGCGTATCGTAGACACTCAATAAAGGTTTGTTGATTGAATAACTTAACAGGGATGATGATAATACTGTACTTCTTTTTTTTTTACAGGTGACAGAGGTATTAAATAAAATGCTAAAGGCAAAGATTTTAGCAGAGCTGGGCACATTGTAAGTGCTCGATAGATAGCAGCACTTAGTATTATTGGCGTTTATACAGTTGCTGTTATGACAAATACTGTAATTAGTGGTAGACTTTCTTTTCGTGGTATAAGCCCGGAGTGCAGGTCACTCCCAGATCAGGAAAAAAGCAAGAGCCTGTCCTATTTCAAGTTAATAAGTGGGGCTGCTCTGGTGTCCTTAGTGTGTGACTGTGTTGTGTCCTAGGAAATCCTCATTCCCTTGACGACCACCAGCCCCAAATCCAGCAATGCCACGTTGGTCTGGCTGAGTGGGAAGAAAACCCAGTGAAGCTAGAAGCAATTATGATGCTCAGGAGAGTCAAAGGCAGAATAAATGGGGGCTTTTTCTCCTGGGAAGGATTGTACTTCTGAATATTAACTTAATTAGGAACAGCACCCCCTCCCTGCAACTGTTTTAAATATCAGTGTTTTCCTGGAGCTCTGCATTGTTGGAATTGAGAAGCACACACACTGGAAATTATTTAATATTAGAGTTTGTCATTACCTTCCAAAGCTCTTTATAGTGGAAAACAGCTGAGGTGTTGGGGATCGGGGATCACCAGGGGTTCAGCAGCCATTTATATTAAACAGCAGTGGCAAATGCTCAGAAAATTAATCCAATGCCTCGAGACACTCTGGGGAAAACCTCCAAGTGATTTTGGCAGACTGGCTGCCAGAGAAACATCCTGGTCTCTGGAAAACGGCAGGGCTTGTCCCTGTTGCTCACCCGTGTGTGCAGGAGGGAGCTGTGTGGGGACTCGGTCTCCAGGCAGGAATTGGCATGGACACGCAGCTATGAACCTGCCCTTACACAGCCGTCCCTGCTTTGTTAGAGAAGACGTGGGAAATTGAGAGAGGCAGATCTTTCCCTTTGTTTCAAGTGTCTGCATGTCTTTAAGGGTTCCCAGAGATGCAAGTGTTGGGGATGCCGGGCTGGGGGCGCTGGGAAGGCCAGCGATCCTTCCCACAGTCTGCAGCTTGTCTTATGCTGGAAAGGCAGGAATCACTCCCCTCCACCCAGCAGCAACAGAAACAGCAGAGCTTCTGTGAGACGATATACATTTGGATCCAGCTGTCTGTGCTGCAGGTTTCCTGGATGCACCTGGATCCTCACCGAGCAGCAGCATCTCTGTCTGCGTGGAAAGGGAAGGCAGTCAGCTCAGCCTTGGCCGCAGCAAAAAGAAGGAAAAACGATCCTTTCACCATTTGAAGAAAAAGGAGAAAGGAAGATGCATCTTATTTTTGACTGTTTTGATGTTTCAAGCTCTTATGAATACTTTCCTTTTCCAAGTAGATGATTATGGGAGGGGGAGACCGAAGGTTTAGGCAGTAGTGACTGCGAACAGCTCTTCTCGGGAGGGAAACCCCATGTCAGTTACTTAGTGAATTCAAAGTGAATCATCATTATCACCCAGATGCGTTGGGATCCAACGCGGCTCGTGCTTTCCTTGCGGTGCCTGCTTGCGTCCCTTGGAACATCACCTTTCTTTATTCCACTTCACCTAATCAAAAGAGCATGTAGTGGGCTAGTTACGGGAGTGAATATCACTACGTTGCTAAGTACGAATTTGTGCCACGCACCTGCCGAAAATCCTCTAGGGGTTTTTCCTATTCCTTTATATTAGGGCAATGCCTCTCAAAGGATGGTCCTGGGACCAGCAGTAGCATCACCTGGGAACTTGTTAGACATGCACATTCTTGAGCTCCATCCTGGACCTACTGAATCGGAACCTCGGGGTAGGGCCCAGCTACCTGCATTTTAACAAGCTCTCTCATCTGGGGGATCCAGATGCCTGTTCAGTGTGAGAGCCACTGCTTGAGGATTAAGTCCTAATCCTCTACAAAAGCCCGGAAGGCCCTGCATTATCTGGCTCTGCCCTTTTCTCCCTTCTCATCTCATGTCACTTCCATCTCTGCTCTCTGGGCATTAGTCACATTGTCCCACTATGTTCTAGAACATAGCCTAGATCCTTCACTGGGGTTTTGCAGATCCCGCTCCCTGAACTACGCTCCCTGCACTCTCCTTAGCTAAAGCCGTTCACCCTGGGCTCAGCTGGCCCCTGCTTAGGGACGGCTTTCCTGACCTCCAGCTCAGGGTTCCTCCCCATTACATGCTTTCACTGCACCCTTTCCTCCTCCTCCACAGCACTCATCATACTTCTAATTAATCCTTTGTTTAAAGCAGCGGGTCTCAACTGGGCTGTGCATTCCACTGGGAGCCTTGAAAAATCCCCATGTTAGGCTACGCCCCCATTAAATTAGAATCTCTGTGGATAAGACACCCAGGCATCAGGTTTTCCCCATCCTTTTTTTTTTTTTTTTTTTTATAGCTACCATGTGATTCTTACATGCAGCAGAGGCTAAGAACCATTGGTTTGATGTCCATCTTCTTGGGAGCCTTTAAACCTCTAGAGTGTCAAGACTTCGGCTCAGCTGTTTATGGCTGTTTTCCTCATGCCCACCCTAGTGCATTAAAGATATCTGTTGAAAACACTGTGTGGTGTTTCTTTGCTGTTTCCCTGGGTCCTTAATTCAGCAGCCCGGTAAAAGGAAAAGCTTCCTGCAGGCCACACCCCAAGACTCTGAAAGGATGACACGTCCCCAAGCAAAAGCAGCAGCTGGTTGCAGCACAGGGTCCCAAACCAAGCTGACGACAGGGGCTGTGAGTGCAGTGTGGACCCCTGCCTTTCAACTTGTAAGAAATAGATACCTCCAGACTGAAAGAGACAGACTAGAGCACCCAGTGAGCAGAAGGAAGGCACACTGGTAGATGAAGAGGGTGACAAGGGTCACACAAAGGCGGGGATAACAGCAATAAGAAAGCCCAGTGGTTTAATATGGTTCTTGGAGGATAATCAAGTTGTTGTACCTCGCACGCCTTATTCCCACAGCTGTCCAGCAAATAATGAATGTGGCACCTACTGGTATGGAAATAGGGACAAAGTGCGACTTTGATTTCTTATTTGTTATTTTTAAATATCCAATTTCTGAACCCACTGAGCATTCTTATAGCCACAGGAGGGTCATAAAAATACAAATAACACCTAAGAGGCTTGTGGGCATGGACATGTTCCTTCTGCAGGGCTGACGGCTCTCTTTTAACTAATGTAAAATCAGGCCAACAATAAATTGGCATTTTTTTTTGGTGGTGGTGGTGGTGCTCCCAGCACAACTTTAGGAAATGGAAAGAAATCACTAAATGTTTATTTCTAATAGATGTTAAAAGGGCTAGGCAAAGAATCTGCCCCAGGATTGAAATTCTGGATTTTAGAGAGCTCTTTATAAAATAACAACAATCATAGCAAACCCTCTTAGAGACATTTCTGTGTGCCTGGCACGCCTCCATACCTTTCACGCATTAGCTTATTTGATTGTCACAACAGCCTTATGGTGTGGGTACTATTATTATTCCCATTTTATAGGGAGGAAATGGAGGCACAGGGAAGTTAAGTAACTTGGCTAAAGGAAGAGAGTCAGTTAGTGATGGGGCCAGGATTTGGCACCAGGCAGATGGCTCCTTAGTCCCTGTTCTTAAACAGGGTGACCAACCATGCTGCTCTGCCTGGCACCGTCCAGGTTTTAGCACTGGGAGTCTGGTGTCCCGCGAGACTCCTGAGTCCCAGGCAGTCTGGGATCATCGCTCATCATCGAGGACCAGAGTGAGGACTGGGCTCTTTTCATTGGCTGTCATGGAGGCAGAAGGTGAGGACAGAGGTGGAGGTTCCCAAGGGCAAGAAAGAGACCACAGGCTTTTATACTGAGTTATTTGTTTCAGTATGTTGGGTTCTCCAACAGATTCTGCAGCCTCCTGGGGCTGAAGGGTCAGGTCAGCTCAGTGACAGGGTGGCAGTGCTTACAGTAATGAAGGGAGTGGGCTTTGAATCCAGGCTGCCTGGGTTCATATCTCAGCTCCACCCTTTGGCTGCATGATCTTGGGCAAAAATCATAAGATCATTAATTCCTTAGTTTCTTCATCTGTAAAGCCCAAGCAATAAAAGTCTCTATCCCAGAGGGTTGTTGAGGTTTAAATGAGAGAATACATTATGCATGGCACACAGTAAATGTTCCACAACAAAGAGCTATTATTACTGTCGTTATCGATAACAGTATCCTGGGATGGTGGCAGAAAGGTCTGTGTGGTTTTGGAAAACCTTTGATTTGCACTTGAATTGGCGATGAGAAGGGACCGTACGCTATTATTTAAAATAGGATCGGTGTAGTCTGTACAGCAAAGACCCCAGAAAGTTGCCCTCCAAAGACCTGAATGAAAATGAGAAAAATGAGGTAATTTCCCGGGAGTTGCATGAGTAAGATCTGCACATAATGGATGCGATAAATTATCTGTAGGAGTCCCCTTAAAAACATAAGAGGTGCGTGAGGTGACACTGTCTAGGATCACAGGGCTTAGAAATCTCAACCTGGCTCAGAAAAGGATGTTAACAGAAAGGGGTGGTCTGCTGGGGGTGTGGAGAGGCGCTGGTTCTGGTGCGACTGGGGTTGTGGGGCAGGCAACAGAGCTCATCTGCAATGGTGCTCAGCAATTTACACCGTGATTATTGCACTGAGCCATTTCAAGGGCCACGTGAAGTCTGTATTATGATCGGCATTTGTGGTTGAAGTTGGAGAACTTGCCTAGGGCCAGAACCACTGCAAGGGGTAGGTGGGAGGGTTTGACTCCAGGCCCCTCCAACTTTGAGGCCGGGCACTTTGCTCCCCTCTGTTCTACAGGGAGAAGGCAACCTCAGACTAGCACAGTGCTTGTTCCCCAAGCAGTCTTCTGCTTTTAGCGCCATTTCCTATACGGAGATGTGGAGTTTCTTCGCTGTGGGCTACTGATGGTCATTTTGGGTTTAGATGTGAATTTGGGTAGCAGGAGGGCAGCGGTCTGGGGCTTGGCCCCCTCTGTTAACACAAACAATGCAGGTTTCTGAAGCTGAGAACCAGACCATGCACCACGAGGACCCTGCACAGGTAAGTCCCCTCTGGCGACCTGCCGGAGTGGTGTGTTGGTCACCCCGTCAGGACTGTTGGTGTTGTCTCCTGCTCTGTCCTTAGTCCTTGATGAGTCTAGCATGTGGGAATCAGGGATGAAAGGACCTCATAGGAGAAATATCACTCCCATATCTAACATTATTTGCTGAGTGACTACAATCTGCCGATTTCTGCGGTAGACCTTTCATTCATCCCATAAATGTTTATTTAGCATGTCTCATGCTCCAGGCGCTTTCTAGACAGGGGCGTACAGTGGTCAACCAAAGAGACAAAGTCTTGTTCTCAAAGCTCTTACAGTCGACTGGGAGGAGAACCACGATAAACAAATAAAAAAATTACCGTGGCATGTCAGACGGTGATGACTGCTCTACGGCAAAATAGGGAAAGCGGATTGTAATGGGGCAGTGTGGAACGGAGTTGCTGTCCCGTACAAGGTGGCCAGGGAGGCCACCCTGATGAGGGTGATGAGGCGATGTTCGAGCGAAAAACCTAAAGGACGGAGGGAGCAAATCATGCCAGTATTTGGGAGACAGTAGTCCAGGCAGAGCAAACTGTGGGTACCAGAGTGCGTGGGGTGTTGGAGGCGCGGCAAGGTGGCAGGGTGGCTGGGGCAAGGGAGTGAGGTGCAGGGCCTTTTAGTCCACCTGGCTTTATTCTGACAAGATACCGGCTTTATTCTGCAGTAAGTCACCGGGGGGTTTTGAGCAGAGGTGTGGTCCGATCTGGCATGAATTTTTAAAGGATCCCTTTGTGTTGGGTGGAGAAAAGATGGAGGAAGGGGCAAGGGCAGAATCTGGTGGCCTGGCTGATGGGAGGCCGTCAGGATCAGCGGGGTAGGTCATGGTGGAGGCTTGGGCAGGGCACAGGTTTGCCCTGCTCTGGGACCTGATGTGGCACAGCTCATGCTGGGTGTGTTTAGGGTTTCCCTGCGCATCCCTCTGGAAGGGAAGACGTTTGAGACACAAAAACAGAGGATAAAATACACGGCCCATAAAACAGCGTGCAAACAAGCCAAACTCAGCTGGGAACTAGCGGGCAGGAGAGGTTGTGGAGGCTGGGTTTCACGGTGATTCCACCTTCCTCTCCAAGTGGCCTTTCCAAATCACAGAAAATACACGGAGGGGAAGGGCAGCATGGGAGCATGATGGTGCCCAAAGAGCGAAGAAAGCCATCAAGTCGCAGGGGCTGTGTCTGCAGGGCAGGGCTGACAGGCCCACATGGAACAGCTCCTGCAAGGGAACGCCCAGCCTTTCTTAACACAGTGACTTCAGCCCTGGAGGCGGCACTCATTCAGCCAGCTTCACCTAGTTCTTCTCAGCAACGGGGCCTCCTTGGTCTAGTCCCAGCACCCTCCGGGTTATTACTCCCGGGATTTTCATTCCTTCTGGCCCTATAAGCTGGCTTGATCCATCTGAATGTGGCACTCAGACACACCTAAAAGCTCTTACTAGCTATCTAGCTACATATATATATATGTTTATATATATATTTATGTTTATTTATTAATCCAGCAAGCCTTCCTTATCAACAATCCCTCCAAATCCTCTGAAGACTTGGTCACTAAATAGTTAAGTGTCAAATAACCGTATACAGTAGCACATGTTTTATCTTGTTTTATGGCACTTTTTACCTTGTACAGAAGCAATAAAAACACTCCAATCTCTCCTCTACTTTCTCATTCTCTTTCTTTCCTCTGGCTGGCATGGGTGTCTCCCACGCCCACCCTCAGTCATGAATTCAGAGCCATCTGTCACTCACCCTTCCTATCCATGTGACCCAGGTGACCCTGGAGCATCATGAGCTTATCCTGCTCTCTGCAACTCTTGTCTCTTAAACACAGTGTTTAGCTGATCGAGGACTGGGTGGGGAGGCCACTGACCATGGCAGGGTCTTTGTCTGCAAATTTCGCCATAGTTTCTATCAGGAGGTGCATTTATATGTGGCGCAGTATGAGGAATAGGGAGACTTTTGTTTCCTGAAAAAGCATGGAATGGTAGTCAGAATTCCAACAATCTGGCCGATGCTATTGTTAGGTGCTATTCTCTAGTTTTGTATAATGAGTGTGCCCTTAGGAAGGCAAGAGCTTCCTCTTCGAAATCCTCTCATTTACAGAGAAACAAAAATCCCTCCTTTTGGATATGTTTTAAACATGCAAAACAGCAGTCTGTTTCTGCTAAGTCACATTCTGGCTAAATGGATAATTGAACGGTGAATGGGAGCTGCTACTCAGCTGCTAACCTGCAGAGCTGCCACATACACACGCTCCCAGACTGCAGCAGAGCAATCCCCAGGAGGCAGAAAGCATGACTGAGTTTTCCAATAAAGCTACGGAAATCAATAATCCTTGTAGATGGAACACTTGCATCTCTAACCATCTCAGAGTTTCATCTGCCTCTGCTACTCCTCCCAAACAAGCCACTATCTTTACCTTGGCACGCGTTCCCGGTTCCATACCACCAGCATTTAGCCTGAGTTCTATTCCAGTTCTGCTGAATGTACCTTTCAGAGGCCCTGCAATGCGTCTTGATTTAGAGATGCTTGGGTTTTATGTGGCTCTGGGAAATGTTGCTTAGCTTTTCTGGAGCGCCAGTAAGTTCTGATGTACGGCTGTGCATGTCTGCATGATTAATGACACATGCAAGGACTTGGAGCTTTCAGAGGTCACCCTGTGTGTACTGAATAATACAGCAGAGATCCAGAAATACCCTTGGATGAGAATCCTGGCTGCACACAAAAGCGACGGCACCGCCTGCTTTAGATGACATTGCCAGAGACTTGGTGCTGCTAAGGAAAGCCATTTCCCTAAAACAGACAATTTCAAGATAAAATGGGAATCATTTTGGTTTCTTGCCTGTTTCTCTGTGTAGTGTCCTAGCTACCAGGATAAGTCAGAAGGCTGGGAAAACTAAAAGGCTGCAACGTTCATTTCTGACAGGACTTCCAAGTTCAGGGTAGCCGCCAGACCATGGTGTGAAGCAAATTAAACGTCCATGCAAAATATGCTACCGTGTGCAGTGCTGCGCTTGAGAATTTAAATGCACCAAAGTCAAGAGATTCGAAATGATGGTTCCCACAGCAACTATAACTCAGTTCTCTGGTGAATATAAAATTAACTTTATTGCAAAACATGCTGTTCAATTTACGCCTTAATCTAGTCATGGCAGAGTTACAGTTGCTGTGAGAACGCTAACTCTGAATTGTTTTGAATAATTAATTTAATGAAAAGTTGGTGGAGATGTGAACTCTGATAGAAAAGTCAACTTAAATTTAGGGAAGTTGGCCAATTATGCCCATGCAGGGTAGCAATGAGTCATTTTGGAATCTGAGATGACTTAGTGTCCTCTTTGGCCCGGGGGACCCTGGTGAAGCTAACAGGGGGACCAGATTATCTTCCATCACCGAAGACACTCTCCTGCAGGTGATGACCTCACCAACAGGTGAAGGTGGCTCCCTGGTGCCCATATACTCTGATTTCATTGCTTGGCTCCCAAGAAACCCTCTTGCTGCAACCACCTGGGGAGAAATCAGGTGATGAAAATAGTGCAATGACTAGGCCTGGTCTCTGCCAAGTAAACCTGGATGTAGAGTTCATCTGCCTCGCTCAGGGACAGTTAAGCCTTTCACACATTGCTTAACCTCCGAGCCAGTTTTCTCACCTGTAAAATGCTAACAGTACCCATGTCACAAAACTGACATGAGAGAAGGCATAAGAGAACTTACCAGTGGGACTGGCTAGTTTTGTGGTAGGTACTCAGTTACGTTAGCTGCTAGTAACTGAAAATGGAATTCAGTGAGTCAATAAATTAGAAACATGTACAAAATCAAGTATTTGGCCTCTCTGGTTATTTAAGTCCAAACTGATTTGGTATAAAACTGAGTCAGCAGACAGACAGGGGCTGATAAAGACAGAAACATGAATTGGCAGAAAATCTCCTAAGCAACACTGCATCTTCCGTAAGGATGCTTGGGGCCACTACTATTGAAGTTCTAGAAATGAATCAATTTATCATCTCTTCTACCAGATTAATATTTCTCAACTGTTTTTTTCATTATCTCCTACCCCAGGAATATTTTGAGATCTTTTCCCCCTAATTCCTCTCCCTATGATGAAATTTTAATGCCACAGATATATCGTATAGCTGTTTGTATCTTGCATGCATATGCGTTTCATACATAAAAAGAGTAAGATTTTTCACCCCCTCGATCCATTTTTCACTCTGTTGGGGGCGATGTTACCCCCATTGCAAATGCAAACACTAGGTCACAAGCAAAAAATAAAAAATCCCTTGTTCAATCCTGAATACTCTCAAACTCAGGAGAAACCCTTTATTTACTTGGTGAGAATATTGGCTATTCCTTCTTTGCACCCAGCTCTTGGCTTCTAAGAAACAGGCTATTTTAAATGGCAGCTTAAGAAACACAGTATTTTTGAAGCTGATGCATGGCGAGTTCTCATTATTCCCCCCCCCCAACTATTCTTAGATATAATGTGTTTTTTCTTTTCCTCCGTCTTAGATGACTTGGGCAATGGAGGCAGGGAGGGAGGGCTCACACTCAGGGAATCTCAAGCCAGCCAGCACTTACTGAGCACCTGCTGTATTTCCAGGCTCTAAGGCAGGGGACAATTTATGTTCTTTCTGAATAGTATGTTTTGCTCCTAGGTGCCAGTGTTGGCCAAACCAAAAGAATTGGCTCTGCCAGAGAGAACCTTTCTTGGGAGGTATTGTCAAGAAAGGAGTAAAGCCATAGCCTGGGAGGAAAAACAAATTAAAATGCACTCTCCCCCTACACCCCAGCAATGTGCGTTTCTAGCTTCTGAAGCTATTCCCGGCTTGGCTTTAACTATCGTCTTTGTGTATTCGCCTCATGCTGCGTTCAGGGCCTCTGCCTCCATCCCCTCAAAGTCTTAGCTTGCGGCTCTGCACCTCACTGCGATCAGTATCAGTAACATTTTAATGTCTCCTAAAAGACATGAGTTTATAACACTGCAATTGTTTGTTTTACTCTTTGTGTTACTGCTCAGAAAATATTTTAAAGTTGTATTGCTCAGCCTAACCCAATCTCACTGGCGATGAAAGCAGAAATTTAAATGCCAAGGTAAAGCCATCCCAGGAATGCTGAGATCAGTAGGACAGACACAAGTTAGAGTGACCTGTGGGTCCAGCCAGGTGCAATTAGCTAAACTGAAATCTCACCTCCGCACCTTCTGAAGCCTGGGCTGGCCCGGAAGCGTAAACTCTAGTGGCCGAACTGTCTAGTGACCAATGTCTCTGCCTGCCTGGGGCTCTCTGAATTTCGCCGTTTGGCTTCAGGAATCAATTTAACTTGACAGCTAGTGCAGCCTGGAGGGCCTGAGCGGGCATTCTCTCTCCAGGCTGTCTGCAAACTGTGCAACCCCATTCTTTGCACTTTGCTGGATCTGGCAATACTGGGGATGTGTGTGTATTCCCTGACTTTTTCAAACAGCTAGAATGTGGGCACCCCTAGCTATCAAGACAGAGATGTCTCTGACACAGTGTCCCATTAACTCCCAAGAAGGTACGTTTGTGTATGGGTGCAAAAAACACACATTATGATCTATCCATCTGATACTTTGAGAGGCATGATGAATGAAGATACAGAGAAGCCTCAGCTGACCTTTGAAAGCCTGTAGAGTTTTCATTTTGCATCGCCAAGTGGAAAGCACAAGTTGATATCTGCAAAGGCAGCAAAAAAAGTTGATTTCTCCCTATATACTCAGCTATAGAGGAAAGTGGCTTTTTTTCATCTATATATCTTTTAAATATTCAATATTGATTTGGATCTACTGGGAAGCGTTAAAACATCATGCTTGATTCTGAATGCTCAATCAATTCCTGGTTCAAGCTAGATCAAGGAGACGTTTCCCATGCTTTTCTGCTGGGTCTTTAAAGTTTTCATCCCTGGAAAAGGCAAGTTTCCTTTGACTCTAAAGAAGAGTGTCCTGATTTGTGGGATCAGATGGGAATCTGGTGGCTATGTCAGCCTTTGTAGTTCCAATGCCAGTAAGTCTAGTAATCTCTCCAACACGTGCATTTAAAGTGGCCAGGTGTTTCCCTGGTTTTGCATCTGCCTCTGAAGGATGTTTATGGCACGGCTGCATGCAGAGAATGCGAATGATTATAGTAGAATATCATGCTGGGAACTGTTCCCTGGAATCTGTAGCCTGATCTGAGGCAATTTAGAAGGAAGAGCAAGGCAATCTAGAAAATTCAGGATACTTGTGCTGTGCTGTCCTGTCCTGGGAAAAAGATCAACAGGTTTGCATTGCTGAGCTGGGGTCTCCTCTCCGGGTCATGCCTGCAATGCCCAGGGAATTTCCCTGTGTAGAGCAGGACATAGAGCACAGGTGCCCAGGAAGCAGAGGGGAAGATGCAGCCCTTGAACCCAGCCATAGAGGGGGAAATGATGACTATGGAAGAGCCCCAGGTGCTGCTGGTCAGTCTGACTTTTCTGGGTGCTCAATCCAATGCTACTCAGAGAAGATTCTTGTCCCTGGCCTCTACTGGACTGCTCTGGCCCTGATCCCTATTCTACATGGCCACTCCTGCTAACCCATGTAGCCCAAGAGAGGGCTGTATGCCAACCCTGTAGGGGGAAGACTTCATAGTTGTCCTTCTATCAGTCTAAGGAAGAGAAAGGGGACAGAGGATTCCCAAGCAGCACAAATTATTAGGCACTGTTAGCAAAGTACAAGTATCCAGAGTCCTGAAAATACTCATTCGGAGTTTCTAGATCTTGAACATTTGCAAAAGTAGCATTTCAGAGCATGGCATTAGACCAATGACCGATGCAGAGACGTGTTGTAATGGGTGCGGATGTACCATGCTGGGCCTGCCGAGAAGTCAGGTGGGCACACACACATGCATGCACACACAGACGTGTACACACTCACACACACAACAGGAACTAGTCACTGGTTTGGCTTGCTGGTATTTATTGTTGAGATTTGGGGCTTAGCTGTCAATTGAAGCAGATGGAAAGAAGATAAGAAGCCAAAAAGGGCGGCTGAGGAGGCAATAATGGGAAACTCTGTCCACGCTTCTTGAATGCTATATTTGCCAATTGTGTAGACCAAGGACTTATGCCAGAGTCTACCTAGCTGCCTTGTGTAAAATGCTTGCTGTCACTGCTCATGTGTTTTGGCTTACTGTGAAGTTGACTGAGGCAACACAAAATCTTTTGAGCTCCTTGGAGAAAATTCACCATGCAAGTGCAAAGTATCACCATTGTACTATGGTAAGGAGGCTCCCACCAGCTTAAACCAGTCACCAAGGAGAATTGGGGCATCAAACAAAAGAAGCCAAAGCTGTCCCAGTCTCAATCCAGGCAAATGATGTTTCCTCATTCAATACTAATCCTGCCCTAGAGGTAAGTGTCAGTGGTCACAGATGGGTGGTCCATTCGGCCTCCTAGTCTTATTTGAATGACCTGTGCAGCATTTTAATAAATTTTGAATTGCTAGCCAACATTTGAAGATTGGGAGAGTATGCATAATAATCCCTATTTCTGGTCTCTATTGAAAAATTGGAAATTTTGGGAAAATGAGGCTTGCATTTCTACATGGCAATGTTCAGTTGCAGCTGGGTCATGTCTACCCTCCATAGATGGGGCATTCACTTCCTAGCTTATTACCACTCTTTGCTCTCTTACACCCGGTTTAATGCACTCACTTAACATTGTTCTTGCCACATACATGTAGGGGTATGTGAGTTTACAACTCTTTCTATAGGTTCTGCCCTCCCTCTCTTCCATAAGTCAACAAAGGTCCTGAGTTCATAGTGCCCTCATTATTCAAATGTAGGCTAATCCCCCTTACAGGGAAAGGTCTGCCCAACCACCTTCGCCAAGCAGAAATGAGAAGAGAACTTGGTTTCTCCCACTCCTTCCCCTTGCCAGTAATTCCACCTTAAAAGCTCAGTTTTCTTACTTAGAGATGTCCAGGCAGTAATCCAACTAAATTAGATTATAAGCATCTGAAGGTATTCATAATAAACAAAAATATAGCTATAGCTAAGAGAAGATGAGATTTAATTAATGAGTGTTATTTAACAGAACAAGTCGTGCCGTATATGGAGGATTAAAAGATATAAAAGGATAGGAGGAAAAATAAAATTTTGATGAGTTGCCATCTTCATTTGATTTAACTAAGTTTCCTCTGTTGAAAATATTAACACTTATGAGGGAGTCATTTTTGTGTATCCACACGCTTTGATACCTGACTACTTTCTTTTATGCAATTGCATTGTGTTACAAATGACTTTAAACTACTATTTGAAGTTAAAGGCCTGCCTCCTTGAGCTGATCTCCTTGGGAAGGTGTGACAAAGGGACGTTGTTGAAAATAAACCAAAAATTGATGGAAGAAACTCCAAGAAGGGTGTCTTGTGTTGGAAAACAACAAAGTCTCAACAAGGCAAAAAGAAAGTTGTGGTCTGAAGTTCCTCAGACTGCCACCCTCTGCAACCCACCTCTTTCTTGCCCTGCTGCCTCGGTGACAGTCACACAGAGGGTCTCGTGAGTCACACCCAGTACGGGGCTGGCACACGTTAGGTGCTCAAAAATAGTTCCATGAATGATTGAGTGTATTGTCACTGCTCATGGGAAACCAGACAGCGGAAATTTGGACCCCAGACGTGGCATGGATGATACCTGCGTGGCTTTCTTGTGGCTGTTTGGAACACCTGTGCTCCTGCACCTGGCGGTCAGATCCTAACGGGGCCATTTCTGTATCTCTTCCTGCTTCCCTCTCAATGGGCAGTGTTCTCCCGTCCTAAAGGAATAGAAGCCACGTGTCCCAGTGAGCTCATCCACCCAGGCGGACACATGAGGTGTAGCTCCCCTGGCCTTTCTCTTTCTGGAGGTTTGGGCCTTTACCATGCATGGTTGTATGCTACCTCTGCTGCTTCCTTAACCGTTCACTCTGTGAAGACACGTGGGAGACTACGGTGGGTGTGAAGGTGTGGCATTAATGATTTTTAAGTGAGCATTTATGGAGTATCAAGTACTGTGCTGAGCGCTTCCCAAAAGGGAAGTCTTCATAATAATAGGACATAGATATTATTATCTCCAAATTACAGATGGGAAAAACTGGCTTATGGACGATACATAACTTATCAAGGTCACCCAACTTGCAAGTGATGGAGGCTGTTTGACTCTAAATCTCATGCATTTGATTCTGACACTTCACATTCCCCACACTGTCCTGACCTTGAGATGCACAGAAATGACAGTTTCTGCATTGGCAAAGAGCGTTAATAGTTACCAAAGATGAAAGATGTTACATTCTGTAATATAAATGTAATGTGGGAGATGATCAAGCTTTTGGAGTGGGCTTTTATTATGCATTTCGAACTGCTTAATTCTGGGTAGACTGTTTTCTGTGCTGGGCTTCTCCAGGATGTGATAACATTCCTGCATCAGAACCCCAGGGGGCAGGTCTGTCGGTGAGTGGATACAGATCTTTCTTGGCCCCATTAAATGGAAATAAAAAGTTAAATCAGTTCATATTCACACTATAGCGAGAAGTTGTTAGCAACATGCTTATGGGACCCAACTTGACTTGCCTGGATTCCCTGGATTAATAGGAAAAAGCTAGTTTCTCACACTGCCTCCAATATCTTCAATCTATTTTCCTATTCATGGGAATTGCAATCATCAGTAACGTTTGGGCTTCCTGGGCGCTCAGACACCCAAAATAGAGAAACAATCTCATTGCCCTGTTGCCGGGACGCTCTCTACAAAGCAGCAGCCACGGCTTTGAGTTTCGTGTCATTTGAGAGTGTGTTTCAGATGCAGGAGCGTGGCCAGTGATCGACAGCTTGCTAACTTGTTGGAATAGAATCGGGTACAGACATTTCCTCTGTGCTTGTGATGTGGTTATTTTATAATCTTTGGGGCTCCTCGCCCCCGGCATTGTTTCTAGACACCTAGACAGGGCTGTCTGGCAATCCCTCTTGAAGTTAAAGTCTAATTTTTGATATAAAGAAATGCAATTCACACTTATCAGAGCCCACACTCTGCTTACAGCTGTAGACAGATGACCCGTCTGGGCCAAGCTCTAACCAACTTCATTGCTAATTTGACCAGGTGCCGCTAAACTTGGAATTTGTAGCCCAGGAGTCTCAGCTCTTTTAATTCTTCCTGGACAGCAGTTATGTGGGGCTTTCTGTCTCTAGACCATGGGTTAACCCTTCCTTTCTCTGGGCTCTGGCAGGATGTAGTTTTTGTGATACTGAGTTTGCACGGCGTGGTGCTGGGTCTCACACATGATCAGAGGAGCAGCCTGAAAGAGCCGCGCCAGAAACCGCTTGGAACCTGGAGTCCAGGGGCTATGCAAGCAGTTCCCTCCCCATTCCAACACTGACTTGACTATCACGAAGGAGGGAGATCACAGGGCCTCTGGTATTTGCAGTTGAGCTGGCTGAAAATGAAGGCCACCCTTCACCTAAATGAGGAGAAAAGGAATTTTCTTACAGAGCTGCCTGTCAAAATGGCAGAGGTCCTCACTCAGTGTAAACTGGGATCCAGAGACTGGCTGGGCTTGGAGAACCTGCAAGCAGCCTTCACTCCCTGGGGGGAGGGATCACGTCTGAGGGTGAGGAGTATGGAGCAGACACAGGGAGTCTGTGCTGTGTGTTCCACAGCCCAGCCCTGGGACGGGACAGGTACTACAGGTAAAAAATGATGAATTGTTTTCTCAAAGGACCTTTGGACCAGCCCACAGAGTGCGGAAGTGTGTACTCGCCTTCACTGTGTAAACACGGCAGGGCTTTAGGGCTGGGCACCAAGGCTGCCGGCTGGCACAGATGCCCCACCTGTGGCATGGACCCCAGCTGTGGGAGAAGTGCCGTAGGAGTCCCCTTAAATGGATTTTGCAGGCAGTACGTTTCAACGAAGAGACCAAGCTTAAAGAATAAACACGAGCATGTGAGACACCCTTAGAAAGCTCTAGAAAGCCTTGGGGTGAGAGTGGAGAGCAAGCTTTGCAGTTGGGATGAGCCAGAGGTGATGTGAGTGATTCCTTATTTGTGAGACAGACTTGTAGGCTTACAGTGATTTGGGTTCTGTCTGTCTTAGACTAGATCTCCGGAAGGGCTGGAGTGTGTCTCTGTTCTAGCTTGAACATTTCCTATGTTACCTGCTAGTCTCATTTTGACTCTTATCCCAGCTCACTTGGAAAAGTATATAAACCTCTGCTGAATTAACCTTCTCACCTGATGGTTGCTGGAGTCAACCACGTCTCCAGTGATCTGAGAGCAAGAAAGAAAACTAATGCCACCATTGACCACAGAATGAGGTTATTCATGGAGATCCCTTGGTGACAGCCATGGGAAAAGACTGGACTCACCCCTTAAGGCCTTAGTAATAATAATAATACTAACAACAAAAATGAACACTGGCTGGTAGCTTCTCATTACTTTGCAGATGTTTCATCCTATCATTGAGGACCAAAGAAGCCTCTCCCTTACTGATCACAATGAAAATGTGTTTTTAAAAACAAACACTTTACTTAAAACTAGGGATATTTTTTTAATTAGAGGAAAGATTAACTAAATGCATTTTCTCTTGTAATTTAATCCATTCTAATTATCCTGAGACTGTTTATGATGAAATACTTAAACTTCGCCTAGCCGCTATCTCGTGCAGTTTCTTTATTACTCACAAATGGAAAAGTTCAGCAATGGCCAACGATGTGGTTGCCTTCTGCGGGTCTGATTGTAATGACGCACAGGCGTGTACGATAGAAAGCTTAAGAAGGAAAGCAATAACCCCAATTTTGACTGGCAGTTTTTCAAAATGACAGCATCCTATTTTCCAAAGGCAATAAAGGCAAGCCTTTAAAAAAGAGCTCCTGAAATAGAATGCTATGAAAGAAGAGGCTTGGTAAAGACTGAACCCTATTAGGCAGACAGCTTGGGAGGAAATGCAAAAGCTGTTTCTTACGCGAGCATCTGGGATATCCTGTGAGGTTCCTGATAACCCAGGAGATGAGCCAAGGAATTTCAGAGTCCCCAGATGTTACACATAGGTCATGCTCCGAGGAGTCAAGCAATCGTAGCATGGGAGGAATGAGAGTAATTGTGAAGTTTATCGGGCTGAATGGGGACAGAGAATCAATGAGAGTCTTGATTTTCCAGCAGGCATGTGTGCCCCTTGATAGAGTCAGAGCTGGGTCTCCTGGATTCTTCCTGGATGTATGAGCCAATGCAAATATAATCTTGGAACCCATAGTCATGAGGAATGCAAAGGAGGAAGAAAAGGAGAGAACAGGACACTGTGTTCTAAGACACTGCTTAAGCGGCATCCTCAACCTTGAGAAATGCCAGATTCCTTCTTCCATGTACAATTGGGCTGTTTGGTAAAAAAAAAAAAAAAATAAGCAGCTTCAATTCCAGGTAAGAGAGGCAGTTTATGTTTGTAAGAACCAGATGCCAGCAGGTTGCAGAGCCAATTTTTGTTCGGAAAATGGATAGTGTGTACGTGCTGTTTTTGACATGTAACTAACTGTTTGATAGACTGGAGGCAGATTTGTGGGGGAGGTTGAAGGTAGAAGAAATGTTGTAATGAGAATTTTATTTTGAAGATCCTCCCTTGCCCTTTAATTTGTCTTACACTGGTACTAGACAACGATGGTGATGATGATAATAGTTTATATTTATTTGGCTCTTACTTTACGGTAGGCAATGTGCCAAGTTCTTTATTTACGTGCCAGTGAGATAGGTACTATTTAATATCCCCATTTTACAGACAAAGAAACTGAGGCAAATAATGCCAGGATTTGACCTCAGGTAGACTGACACAAAAGGCTATGTTCTTAAGCACTTTGTTATCATGCCTGCATTTCTCCAAATCCAAGTGAAGTAGACATAGATGGATAGACCATCTGTTTTCTTTGTATTAAAAAATATAAATGGATAAAATGTGGCCTGATGATTCAATTTACACAAGGAAATTTTTCAGTGTACACAGAGATTCCCTATAGGTAAACTGGATATAAATTGGAGCTGAGGTTAGCAGATAAACAAACTGACAAAAAAGCACCAATAATTCAACAATGCTTCATCAGCTGGGCAACACTGCTGTATCCATCCCTTGAATAGAAAGTCTTCAGTAAGTATTACAGTGGCCTACATTGAAAACCTGCCTTCTGAAAGAGAGAAAGGCTTGATTGCGTTAGAATGGCCCATTCATATGATTCTGCATCAAAAGTAATGGAAACCTAGAAACGGACAGGTCCTTAGAGGATCAGCTCATTCACGTGTGTTCCAAATTCAGTCAATCACCCTCTGCATTCATGGTATTTGCAATATCTGCACTATTTACTTAATATTTTTCTTTAAATTTACTCAGGCCTAATATCACTACCTACTTTTGCCACATCTCTAAGCAATAATACCTGTATAATCATGAATTTGATGTGCTGGTTATATTTTTCCTAATATTGGACTTATTTTTGAAAGCCCTATGTAACTATTCAATAAGGTATGTTTGTACATCAATGAAAAGCATCTCGGGTTTGTGTACCATGCCCTGGAAGGCAATTACGTGGTCCAACCCTTTCACGTGCCACTTAAGAAACTGGAATCAGGCAGGCTTGGTGACTTGCTGTAGGACATGCAGAAGGTTTGTGGCAGAGTCAGGCCTGGAAGACAGATGTCCTTCTATGTCGCTAATCTACTTTTCACGATGCCGTGATGAGTCAGATACCGAGTGATGAGAAAGGTGTCCAACACAGACATCTAGAGGAGTTCAGCTCTCTAGCGCCCTCTTTATTCTCCCTGACCCTTTAACGTAGGGTCTCTTGTGCATATGGAGGGATTTGAGACTCATACTCTTGGAAGGAATGTTGATTCTCTACAAAAGCCCGAGCACAGAGCATTCGCTATACACTAGGGCAATGTGTTCCATTTTTTTCAAGAGCTCTTATTCTTACATGTTTTCTTTCCTTTTAAGTCTAGAATCTTCCTTATGCTAACTCTCACCCATGGGTTTATGTTCCAAGAGTTCCAAACTGTTTTTTGTTCTTTGCTCATGGGAAGTCAGGAACACCTTATATAAAGCTACTGACTTGTTGAGTCTGGCCCTGCCACTGTGGGCCACAAGCTTATACCAAACCAGTACTGAGGATGATCCAAATCACTGTGTCCCCAGAGAGCCAAACAACAAGAATGCTTCCCCCTTTTTTCTTCCTGCTGGGGGCTCATTACGTGGGCAGATATTACTAAATCACAAGCAATGCAAAAATAAGCTTCCCCGGTACACACCAGAACGAACCGTTGACTCACAAAGCTGGATGTAGTTTGTGTCTACACTGTCTATTTTCCAACTAACACTGAAAGCCCTTCTCCAACATGCAGGACTAGAAAGCAAACACTTCCAGTGATGAGAATCTCACTACTTGTAAAGCAGTTATTTCCTTTCCTTTCATTTTAATTTTTTTGCAGTGATGTGAAAATGTATTCCTGTAATGCCTGCCTCCCAGCACTTGTTCTGGCTTTGGATAGGAAACCTCAGGCAGACAGTCTGACCCAGACTCAAAGAGAATTTCTGAGCATGTGATGATCCCAGTTCTGCCCTGAGAAGGCTCACATTTTGGCCAAATTGTGGGGGGGAACAAATCAGCCCTGAAACGCCTTTTGCACTCTGCTAAAAGTCTGTCGGTAAGCTTTAACAGTGAAAGGGCATCATTTCGGTTTCATTTAAAAGCAACAACAACAAAAGGTACTCTAAGGATAGTTCCAATAAGAGCCCCTGGAGGAATATGTCAATTAACCAATCAGGGAATTAGCTGCTTCTGCAGACCTGGTGGTAAGGACGGTGGCTAATTTTATCTCAACCTGATCTTATTGTCGTGTCATGAAAGCGCAAACGTTCAAGGACAATAGCTACTAGAAAAAGTTTCTATATCTTAGAATGAACCTGGAATGAGATGCAGCTGTCCTCAGTTTGAAGCTGGTTAATTCTGACTGTCACTTTCTTCCCAACCTGCTCTTATTGTTCCGAAGCGCTCTCTCTCTCGGACTGTGACCCTGTCTACTTCTGATGACAATCACTTAATCAGCACATCAGATTGTCGCACGGCTGGTTTTACCTTGGGTAAAGATTCATTTTCCTTATTAACATCGCAAGAACCTATTTCTTTCCCCAACCAATTAAAGAGGAAAAATAGAAGGGCCCAGTGCGATAGAGGGAAAAGAAAACTGTTCTGACTTGTGGCACCTGGGCGGGTCACTTAGTCCCATGCGGTCCTAGGAATCGAGTCCTCATGATTCTGAAATGCAACTGGAGGTCAGTACCACATAGATAAAATACACAAGTTGGGATAACTGTCGCAGGCGTGACTCACTACCTGGATATCACACAGGTCACCCAGGGTCACAAAGCGCCCAGTGTTGGTAGATTTAGTCCGCGGGTTAGTTTGTATTATCAGAGTGAATGTCTGGATAGCCTATATCCAGGAGATAATCGTATCAGTCTGCAATTCACCTTTAGCTTCCTTCTATACATTCCTTCCCTGGCAATAAGAATGTTGGTTTCTCCTTGTATTTTGCCCAACTATTTTGCTCATAAAACACGCTGACATCTACCTTATCTCTTTATGACATGAGATGCTTACCTAAGTTTACTATAGTTCAGAGTGATTTTGACCTAATGAAAATTCTATAGTTCCTTCATGCCCTGGTGTTACAGCCCATGTATGGCCTTCTCCATTAGTCCCCAGTATTAATAAGAGGTGGTGGTGGTGGCATATGATACAAACAACCCATTTTAAGATTATGTTTAAAGAATAAAACTCTTCTAACCACACAATGTGCCTTCTGATTTATTCATAAGAGTAAACGTAGCCTATCCAAATAATGCTAATATATTACGAGGATACACATGAATTGTGGTTGATTTAGATTCAAAGTATATTTGTAGATTTTAGCCATACCTTGTATTTAACTTGTTAGAGAGAGGTAATGTAAAAATCACTGCTTGGTAGCATCCAGTCTGCCAATAACCTAGCTCTGACAGTTAACATCAGAATGTTATACCTTATATTTAAGTCTTTAGCAATCTGTGCTAAATTTCCAAATAGAAATAATTTGGTTGCAAATTCCAGAAAGACATTTGATCAAACATGGATAGATCCAGGTGCTCTATAAAAGTAAACTGCAGCTTGTCCAAATAATGCTAATATATTCCAAGGACACACATGAATTGTGGCATTTGACCTAACAGGGACAGGTCTTGGTGCTTCCGCTTGGCTGACTTTTAGAACTCTGTGCTTTTATCCTTATCCTTTCCCCCTCTGTCTTCTTGCTTCCTTCAGCACCATAAACGGAGTCCACAAGTGCTGATGTGAATTGTTCAGCTGACTATTTGCAATGGCCCCAAGAAAACTGCCTCACTCACTAAGACCTTTTGAAAATAGGCCACAGACAACCCAAGTACTTAACACTAACCACCCCCAATTCTGCCTTACTCCAAATTTCCCCATGCATTGTTTGCTGACCAGGTGCCATTTCATTTTTATTTATTTCCATTTTCAAAATAGAGCATTTGAGGCTCTGCTCGGAAAAGACCAGAGAGTATCCCTTTCCTCTCTGTCAGTATCCCCAAGGAGAAGGACTGATTCTGGGCTTGTAAATTGCGGCATTTACTTTAAATAAAATGACAGGAGTGTCTGCTCAAACTAAAAGACTAAAACTCCAGGAAACAGCTCTGGGAGCCAGAGGTTGAAAAGCAAAAGAAGCAATTATGTGCATACAAACATCTCTCTATCTTCTGAATAGCAAATCTCACCAATCAAGGCATGTTTGGCGGTTTTTTTTGTTGAGAAAAAAAGCACAGTGAGCATAACTATGAGGAGATGGCACATATCCTACTAATAAAACTACAGAGCCCTAATTTCTCCCAAGAAAAGGCTTTGCTGATAAAGATCTTTCTAGCTAAATAGCACGACCTCTAAAGTCACAGGGGATTGTAGTTCTGAGTAAGAGACTCCGCCGGACCAGCACCCTCTTCGTTTTGGGAGCTGTACCTGGCATATCAATTTGCACTTTCTCTGTGTCTCTCCAGAACGCATGTATGTCAGCTCACAGACATGTGAAACTCGAACAGAACACTTCAAGTAGCAGAAACACCTTTTTCCAATTCATCTCACACAAAGGGCTAGCTTGACCGAAATATCTGTGTTCTCTTATTGGCCATATCCTCACCATTCTCTACTGAGACCAAAGTTGTCACCTTCCCATCTCATTTTCAAAGGTCCCGGAAACATTTTAACTCATCTACTGCCTTTTCTCCACTCCCACTCCGTGATGTCTGGAGTGGGCCCCTGATAACCCCCACACCACAATTGGTGTCCTTTTCTTAACGCAGTGTTAACCTGCCTCCCTTTTCTCCTCTCTCCACTAAGACTAGTGCTACCCTCTAACTCAGGGTTCAGCCAGTTGTTTTCTATACAGGGCTGATATAACACATGGCTTTGCAGCTGTGCACGCTCTGTCACAGTTATTCTGCGCTGAGACGTAGTTTGGAAGCTGCCAAGACGTCAACAGATGGGTGTGGCTGTCCTCGAGTAACACTTTGTTGATATTGGACACTGATATTGGAATTTCACACAGTTGTCACGTGTCAGGAAATATTTTTCTTTGGATTTTTCTCCTACCTTTAAAAACCGTAAAAGCTATTCTTAGCTTGTAAGCCATAGGAAAACAGGCAGCAGGCCAGATTTGGCCCCCTGGCCGTAGTTTGCAGACTCCTGCTCTAATCCGTCTGGACTGCCCTCCTGGGAGCTGTTTCCAGAGTAAAGATGGGTTGGAGCTAGGAGAGAGCCAGCAGGCATCGCTGTGGGAACACTAACACGGGCCCCCTGCCCCCCGGATGTGGGAAGCGGGGAGCAAAGGCGGGATGAGGTTGGAGTGTACGAATTGAGAGAAAGTAGGATTATCTGCATCAAGGTTGTTGATTGGCAAGAGCTTTTGGGGGGGAGGACTGGGGGCAATGGAGATATTGGGGAGGGGGAGACGTCTCTATGGAAATCACACCAGGCATGCAATAGAACATCAAGAGGAACGCCCCTGATGAGGGAAGCTATTGTAAGAACTGTCTTGGTATTGGGCTGTGCACAGCCCTCCCTTGAAAATCTTCTGAATTATCCCTCAGACTCTGCAGGGAGCTGAAGATAAAAGCGGCTGCAGGGGAGCAGGACCTGGAGCGTCATTGAGAGATTGCGAAAACAATTCACTGCCAACAGACTGTCCCAGCAGGGTCCCAGTGCTATGGTTGTGGCCCTGATTGGTACGCTGCCCCTCGGATGCCCAATTAGATGGCGCTGGGGGAAATCTAACGCAGAGGCAGTCCACTTTGTCTCTGCTTAACCACCCAAATGAACAGCATGGGAAACTGAGTCTGATCTCAGGAGTCAGCCCTGGGCAAGCTCCTAACCACCCCCCCCCACTGCCGGTGGCCCATCTGCGGCTGGGGTTTCTTTGGGCTAGGACAGAGGGAAGGATTTCAAACTTGATGCCTGCAATCAGAGGTACCTTCAAAGGGGCAAACAGTAGTTTGGCTGGAAACTTCCCTGAGAGTTTCCACGCAGGCAAGAGGATTAGCCAGCTTGGCATATAATGGATCCTAGGTTTGACCCAATTAAGCAATGAAAGCCAAAACCAGAAGCAAAATGACGCTTACGTCGACTACTCTGTAACCCCGACTGTCTGAGAGATGGGGAAAGCCCAAGTGCGTCGGCTCCCAGCTCCTCTGTCAAAGGGATAGTCAGGAATATTCAATCCAGCACTGTCCTCCCCCAAGTCACAATAATGATAAAAACCAAACAAAAACAGAAATGAAGGGGCTTCAAAACTATTTCTTCTTAACAAAGAAAAGGAGCTTTCAAAAATATTCTTGGTCAAGAAGCTTATATAGAGAGGTGGCCACGTGAGAATGAAATGGGACCAGAGGAGGAGACATTTAATGATGGTGGTGGGAGGGGTCGGGAGCCAGAGATAAAGCCTGGGCCAGCAAGAAGATACTCAAACCTCTTATGGTGGTACCTGGCTACCCAGGACACCTGGGAGTCCTGCCTGCATCTAACCTGGTCTATGGTGAGTTCACATTGTTGCCGGCAAGCAGGGACCCAGTGATCAAGCCAGCTGGGAGAGGACTTGGAAAGAGAAGAGTTGCAGACCACAGTGACTTGGGGTGCTTGCAACCTCCAGGCACTGACGATTTCCCATGCGTGTGCATTTCTCCCTCCCCAAGACTGGTCGTTTGGATGGGTTTGGGTTTTCTTATCTGCTTCAGCCCCTTTCCTCATAACCTGGAATCCTGGAAAGATCTTTCCAATTAGGGATCTCATTCTGTCCTTTCCCTATCCCCCGGGAGATTTGGAGAGGCAGCAGAAATGTTGGAGAGCACTTGTGTCCCTGAAGGAACAGCCAGTTGCAATGCGCGAGCGTCACTATAGATCTACGATTTATGAAAATAAAGCAATATGTGCCTGTTTCGGTGCCTGCCGTTTGCCTACCAATGGTGCAGTGTTCACCATTCCAGCCCTCTCGGCATTCACATTTGCCATCTTTACAGGTCCCGTGCTCAATGCAGCGGGGGTGGCACACGCGCTGGTCACACGCTGCGCCTGTCCAGCCCTCTTCACAGCGGCAGGCTCCCCCGATGCAGACGCCGTGAGTGCCACAGTCTACTGAGCACACTTCTGGAAGAAAAACAATGATTACAGCTCAACACCACAGCTGGCGAAACCCTCCAGGGAGGCCAGACTACACACATGGCCCCGAGGCCCAGCAGCTCTGCCACCTTTGGAGGCACGTCTCTCCACGGGCTGGGTGTTAATTCATTGTGACGTCTTTTTTCTAGAGCAGTGGTTCTCAAAGCATGGCCCTGGCGCCGGTAGCGTCAGCACCGCCGGGGAATTTATTAGAAATGTAAAGTCTTGTGCCCTGGTTGAACCAAGTGAATTAGACACTTTGGGAGTAGGGCTCCGAAACTGTGTTAGAACAAGTCCCCCAGGTAGCTTTGAGACTCACTAGAGTATGAGAACCACTCTTCTAGAGATCGAGACCGTTGCAAGAGGAGGTCAGGCAGCGACTCCAGTTTGGCAAAGCTAACTGGGAGGTGCCCACCTGAAAAGACGTATCTGGTGGCCCCTGACTCCCTAGCCGGCTGAGAGCCCTCCCTCCCTGGACAGCCTGAACTGACCAAGCCCGAGAGGCCAGTTGGAGGCTGGGCTGCTCCATCCCCGTGATGACTGCAGACCCACTTGTGACCCAGACTAGCACCTTGGCGGTGTAATAATGACCGCTGTAATTGTGCTGCATTTACACAGCCTCTTTCTCAAAGGAGCTCAAAGTCTTTTGTGCTTGGGGAGGAGACAGACAGACAGATATGCACTCTCTGGCGTTCCAGACCTCTCACGCGAGGACAAGCACGTGCCAGACATTCATCCTCATGACAGTCTACTGAGGGAGGCATGGCTCGTCATGCCAGGGGAGGGGAAACCAGATGGGGGAGAGCGTCAGTGACTCACTCAAGGTCACACAGCATGTCCCTAGCACAACTGGGCCTTGGATCTAGGCTGCCTCCTCCCACCCTCCGCAGAGCTTTGCCAGGACCACCGGCATCAGAGTTGAAGCCAGAGTCGAGTGGGCTGAGAAGACATCCCAAAATAGCCCGTTTTAACTGACTCTTTTTTTCTTTTGGAATGAAATATTCATTTCTTTCCCATTGTAGGCAAAGCTTCGCATACATTCCCTTCCTAATTGCCATGGCAATCTGACAGCTGTCTCACTACCCGGAGGAAGGGGGCGGAATGATGATGGCTTGCTTGGAGAGGCACTTGTCAGCGTGAGCAGAACCTTTCTCGGAAAGGTTGGGGCTGGCTTGAACTGTTGAACCGTTCCAGTTTTAAGGTCACTCGGGAGGTAAGACACATACTCTTAATTTTAGGAAAATAAAGTGTACAGCACAACTTCATTATTTTCTTGCCATTGGAGGATCGCAGAGCTTTAGAACATGTTCACACAGCACCCGAGGGAGCCCCTTTTCTGTTTTATAGGACGTTCCATTCCGTGTGTCTGGGACTGAATTGTTCTGTTTTGTTTTCTGGCACCTTTGGGGCGTGTACACGAGAAAACCTATAATGCAAATGGAAGCTTCCCTCCTGGGCCCCTCATCCATTGGCGGTGATGGAATCAACAAGGCCTGAGAACCAACACAGTGTTGTTTGTTTTTTTTCCCCTCAAACATTACAGACTCCACGACTGAGGAGAAGAGAGTGAGAAAGGCACCATGTGACTCACCGAAGTCCCCTTATCCCAGGCTAAGTGTTCGGTGTAGGTTCCCATCCATCTGAGAATGCGGTGCAACACAGGCACACAAGTGCCGGGAAAGGAAGGAGAAAACCTCTCGGCTTACCAACAGAGCAGTCGGGACCCATCCAGTTGGGATCGCAGCTACAGAGGCCCGTGTCGGGGAGGTAAGTGCCATGCCCACTGCATTGGTCTGGGCACTGCACCCTCGCCAGCTCACAGTTGAGACCACCCCAACCGGGGCTGCAAAGGCATTCTCCATTCACACAGACCCCGTGGCTGGAGCAGGTAGGATCCAAGCAATCAACTGAAAAAAAAGAGCAGAAGTATTAATCACCCACGGGGGATTGGCTGTGAGACCCAGGCTTACTGCCGAGTGGCCCGGCTGCTCACTGGTCCCTGTCCTCTTGCATGCAAACGGAGCAGCCCAGGTAATACCTACCAGGTCTCTTGAAGAACACCCATAAAACCTAAAAGGCTTATTTGTGAAGATACCAAATCTCAAACTTGAAGAGGATGCAAGAAAAAGAAAAGGGAGATTTCTCAGGCAGAATTGGGGGAAGCCAGATATGGAGGTGTGTCGTTCTGCCTTTAGAATCTTGTACTTATAAACATCAGCACCTGGACTAAATCGCTTCTGCAATCAGAATGTATCTGTCACGTCTCTACATGTACTGGCAAACCTGATTACCCCTCACTAGAAGGGAGAAAAGGAGAGAGGCTCATTCTAACTTTACTAATACTTGACTTCAAAAGGTAACAAAAGATTAAAAGAAAACCATTGAAACTTATAAATGAGTCACTTTCCTAATTAAGTTTCACTTAGGCTAAGTCTAAAATTAGTTTTCATTCTCTGAGCACACACCTACTGAAGGAGTTAGTAAATGCGCAGGGTAGAACAGGTGAAGTCGGGTGTGGAAATGGTCCAAAGGGGATAACCTTCCCACAGGTAATTGTTTCATATGAGTAGACTGGATGGGTATCTTTGGCCATGGCACTGACCTTCCACCAGACAGTCAGTCAGATGGGTTGATGGTTAGATTCTGGTCATTGTGGTTCTTGCTTGTTTCACAGCCTGATTGTTTAGACGGCTTAATAATCAGAGTGGTTATATATATGCCCAGTAGGTAACCTGAAGATGATTACTCAGGAATCAATTCAAGGTGAGGAAAGAAGTGAGTTGCAAAGGCCAGTTCTTAAGGACAGGACTTTTTGCATGAGAGTGTGATTTCAAGCCTTGGGCCCCCATTCAAACTAAGGGCTGGATAAACAGGGTGAGCTTTCCTAGGTGTTCTCAGGAAATGATGCGATGGCATTTGGAGAAGAGGGCCCTGTGCAATATGGGGTTTGGATGAGCAACGGTGCTCTTGCAGAGGGCTCAGATGTTGCTTTGCGGATCAGAGAGATGTGACGTCTTGTCACCTTACTTGATTAAGACATACATTTCCCTCGTTTTAACAGCTTTGGAATCAGGCCTCTTGGCATTGCTTCCTCCATCACCTGGAGGCAGGACTAGCTTGCCTTGAGGTGTTTTGGACCACAGTGACCATGTAGTTCAATGCCTCATGAATATCTGTGCCATCTTATGGGTCAAATTCTCAGAGGAAATTTTGTTTTCACTCCTTGCCCAATGCCAAGATTGAAATATGCAAGACTTTTGGTCTCTAAATAATTCACAATTACACTGAAATGGTAACCCCTTGGAGTCCCTGATTTTTCTAGGGTATCCTATTACATTCTCCATGTTGGGTGTTTGTTTTCCTTTATGGTAGGGCAGAAAATAATAATGTGTTTTAATACTGATGATACACTGGCTCTAAATACGACATTACTTATGTTATGCACATCACAAACTAGCTAGTCTTAGGGGGGGGCATCAGACATAAGGAACATGCACTTATTAGAAATCAAAATATTCCACGAAGCTTCCAAAGAGCAGCCCTTCCTGGAGTCAAAAATAATACTTTTCAGTGTTAAGAGATGTTTCTCAGGATCTCATCTGGATGTTCTCAGGAAGATATCATTTATGGAAGTTAGTTCCAAACTGTTTAAGCCATGGGAAAAAAAGTGATTTTTTTTTTCATGTAATCAAGAGTACACTCCCAGAAAGGTGAATTTTAGTGACTTACTATTAGTCGGAGATGTTTATGATGATGTTACATGATTTGGTTACGTCAAAGTTGAATTCACTGTCTTGGGGAATATAAGTCCTGATGATATAAACCCTCCCGCTATCTTCACATTTGCTCCATTTCGGAGGGTAGAGCGCATCTGGATGTAAATCTGAGCGGAAAGTTTCAATCGCACAGAAGACATTTGCGAAGGGGCTGTGCGGTGCCTTCATGCCTCGTGCCCGGCACAGGGAAGGGAGTACAGTAGGTGATGAAGACACAAAGGCAGTGAGAGTGAAGGACGGACTTTGCTGCGAGCATTTGTCATTCATGGGACAAACTCCCAGTGGGAATGGCTGATAGGAAAAAGAAGTGGTGCTAACATTTCTTACTTCTGGGGAAAAAAAATCCGTATTTTGGGATCTGCACATTATGAACTAACATTCAGAATCAATCATGATCATATTTTTCTAATAAAAGAAATCCTGAAATTCTAGTTTTTTACTCTGTCCCCATTTTTAAAATAGCAAAATCAAAACATGTGTTAGTGCTTCAAAAATTGCTCTTAACCTATAATTAGCCATTTAAAATGTTTGGTGAGGTGCCAACAGCTAGGAGCTTTCAAAAAATATATCATAATCTTTTTCTTAGAAGGATGAAATAATAAAGAGTAATATACTAAAAAAATGAAAATGGCATTTTTCTTCCAGATAAATTAGCTCTCTCTTCTCTACCCTGAATTATGGTATGAAGGAAGGAGAAAAATCCGCAGAGATTTATTAGCCCAGTACTAGAATGCCATCAAAAGAACCATTTATTGTATCTAAAAATATAAGCTAACCCTTTCTCTGGTCAGTGATACCAGTAAATATGCCCTTCGTGCTGTATAATTACAGCAGCTGATGGGATAACTAAATTCAAACTTGAAGAGGAGCAATTTCACTATGAATTTTAAATTTGGTTCCAGTTTCATAAGATGGTCTTGTGGCCACGTCCTTAGAGTCATTAGCAGGCAGGAGAGACTATGGCATTTTACGAAGCCTTATAAATAGAAGCAGTGTTATACTTAAAAGGGGGACAGTGGCCTTTACCAGCTAAGTTCCATGTGCTGCGAAACACCAGCCCCCTGGCAGCTGAAATCATTAGAACTCATTTAGTCTTGGGCCCTCTGTAGGTTTGACAAAAAAGGGTTGTGAATGCAATTTCCATCCCTAAGGATAAAAAAGGAGGTCAAGGAGTTTTACAAACAATATGTACTATAAACCCCTGAAGAACCATGAATTACATTTATGAAGTTAAATGTCGTTGAAAAACGACTCAACCACGAAACTGACATGAAAACATGGCTGACTTAAACTGATACGTCAATGCCTCTCTTGTCACCTTCCCACTCCCCCAGACACCACTGGAGAAACCTCATGGATGCATCCTTTCCTTTTCTTGTGCAAATTTGTTAATAGTACAACAACGTTCATGCAGCGAAAAACGAAGGATGGCAACTATTGATTTCGCTGCCATGGCCGTTTCAGGTAAATTGTTTGAACGTTATGATTATGATGAATATCAGAAATAAAAAAAGCTAAATGGAAGAAAAAGTGCTGATCTGGACTTTCTGATCCCATTTCCTATTTTGAAAACAGCATATGAATCACCTCAGTTCATTCTTTTTGGGTAGCAGAAATCAATAGGGGAGATTTCATCTTTTCCTAATGACCCACGTGGCTTGTTTATGTTGGCGGATGGCTAATTCACTCTGAACGTTTCAATAAGACTGGGTGGGACAGTGAGAAAGTTGAGAAGTCACTTGAAATCTACTCATCCAGCTGGGCACAATCTTTACGGGAGAGAAAGAAATTCTGAGACTGGCAATGTCATTGCCCAGGCACTCTGCTCTCTCCGAGTGATGTATGCAAAAGGTCGTTTTAACCTTTCTTGTCATGTTATTGGTCTCTCCCATGTTTTCAGCGAATGCAGTTTTGCCTCCTGCAATCCATTTATCTTTAAGAACTTTAACCTTTCAAGCAGGGTTATTAAATCAGTATTTCCTCCATTCAAACTCCCAATTTGGTTTTACGATGCAGACATAGGGAGGCTACCTTTAATAATAGAGGAAAAAATATATAGAGAATTGAGGAACTGAAGATCTGAGGGTCAGACTTCTGGGCTCCATTAGGGGCATTACCACTGATATATTGAAAAATCTTAGAAGAATAAGGTCATAAAAGCTGACTCTTGGTAGCCATAGTTCTAAAAACTACGGGATGGGAGATTTCACAAGGGAAGCCCCCGTGGGTGTCTCTAAGGTAAGGCCCTGTCATTACTTGGTGATGAGGGCTGTAGTGACAGGTGATTTTGTATAGAACTCTGGGGATCCACAAGTTAATGGGATGGAGAGTGGATCCACTAGCATCTGAGAACCTCACAGATCCCGAGATCCCTCATTAGCAGCCTGGCCACGAGGACCTGGGAGAGAACACAGGTGGCCTGTGCAGTCCAACAGCACCTCTTCTACAGGGACATCCTGCGTGATCCTCTCAAGCTGCCTCACACAGAGCGGGCAGGGACTTTACTTTTTCCCTTAGTCTGTGGGGCAAGTTGACACTTCTATTTCCACTGGGAATGTGGGAGGGAATGGGGCTGTTTGGGTTGCATGGGGACATTCCACTGGAAGTCCGGCGCAGAATCAAAGGTTGGGGAGTGGGCACAGGGCTGGGAGGGCCTATGCTCTTACCTTCCTACCAGCCGCGGTGGATGCTTCATTTGGTGAGAAGCAATCGGAGAGCAATCAGAGATCACACTCTGGAAGGGCAAGGCTGACAGGTGGCTTGCCTGAGCTCTCTCGCCTTAGAGGTGCGGAAAGTCGGCCAGATACATTATCACCAAATGACTCCTCTGAACTAACTCACCGCAGCAACTAGGACTAGTTACAGCTGCTTTTAGAACAGCTCCAGGGAGGCACTCTTCCTCCCTGTTCCTGCATTCTCCTGACCTCTAAGCCTGACCTCTGGCCGTATTTTATCAGATTGGATTTAGCTCTGACATCCTGATTTTTGCCCATCTGTGTTGGAGGTCCTTAAATGTCTGTATTGTGAGCTCTTCAGAATTTATCCAATCCCAGCCCTTTCCTGCACACACATTCTCCTCTAATTCTGTGTGATTGTAGGGAACCAGGACAATTTGCCCTGCGTGGATGGCATTTCTAAATGACGTAGATATCTACAGTCTTCCAGGATTGGCTGCTCTCTCTTGATACTAATTTTTACAGAAATATGTACACAGACGTATGTGGGTCTTAGATTACCAGGAAAGGTTAACAACAACAACAATAACAAGTTAGCTCTGAGGAAGACAGGGGCTTAGGGACCCTTTTTCCTATTCTCTGCATAGCTTTAGTCATTCCCAATTCAGAGGATTTTAAATAAAGCAGAGGAAAGGAGGGAGGAAGATGGGAGGGGAGAAGGAAGAAAAAGAGAGAAAGAAGGAAGGGGTTGGAAGAGGAGTAGAAGGAAAGAGAAGACAGAGAGAAAGACAAAGGCAGAGAGAGAAATTTAATGAGGAAAAACAAGGGAGAAAGAGAAAATGACCTAATTTCTATTAAGGAGGGTAAAAAACCATTCTGTCCAGAACCATCTTCATAGGCGTTTCTTGTTCGACAACTAAAGAAGTTCATCAAAGCCAAGGGGTTTGAAGTTTCCTGCACAAGACGTAGAAGCTTCCTTTGCAAAACTGTTGAAACTTCCCTTGCAAAACACGGAGCGGAGTGTGGGACTGGGGTCATTAGCAGAGGCCAGGCCCTGCAAACACCTCCCTCCACGCTGCCCAGACTGGGCCCTGCGGGCTTACCTTCCTCACAGTGCTCGCCTTTGTAGCCGGCGGAGCAAACACAGTTGCCGTCAATGCAGGAGCCGTGGCCCCCGCAGGAAGGATCGATGCACTGATTCATGGGCACGTCGCACTCCGCACCTTTCCAGCCGCTGTAGCACTGGCATGTCCCTTTAGAATATTGTCCGTTCCCGCTGCACAGGACAGGGCAGGCAGCTGCACAAAGCAAAGACAGAGCGCCGGGTCATGAGGGGCCAACATCTGAGGCGCTGTGGCAGTCTAAGCAGGGAGAGCTACCTGGCCTCGTGGCTCTGCTCCCAAAGTCCCAGGCTGGGGACTCTGGCCGTGGAGGTGCGGAGCCATCTTCAGATACACAACAAAAATGCTATTCGTAACAGCAGCTAACACCAATTAAATGCCTATTATGTGCCAGGGACAGTAGAGTAGGCTTTGCACATAATTTACAACTTAATCTTCATAATCACCTTATGAGGTGGAGGCTGCAATCGCTACTCCCAGTTTATGGATGGGTCTCACACTGGGGAAGAGGCTTGGCTGCAGCCACACAGCTCAGCAGGAGACCAGGGTGGCCCAACTCCATTGACTTCCCTGTTGTTTTTGGTGGCGGGGGTACTGGGGATTAGGATCCATTTTGCTGATTATTTTACCCTTAAATTGGTCGACTCCTATTCCTGACAAGCTTATGTCTATTAAAAACAAAGGTGAATGGGACACCGTTGAGCCCGTTCATCTCTCTCTTCCTCCATTTCCTTATCTACACCAGCAAGAAACACAGTAGTTCCCCATTGGCCACAGTTTTGCTTTCTGAGGTTTCAGTTACCCGTGCTCAGCTGCTCTGAGCGTAGGTGAGGACAACGCAGTAAGATATTTTGAGAAAGAGGGTGACCACATTCACATGACTTCTATCACAGTTGTTATAATTGCTCTATTTTGTTATTAGTTATAGTTGTTAATCTCTTACTGTGCCTAATTAATAAATCAAACTTTATCGTAGGTACGTAAGCATAGGAAAACACATTGCATCTACAGGGGCCAGTATTATTTGAGGTTTCAGGCACCCACTGGGGGTCTTGGAACTTATCTCCTGCAGGTAAACAGGGACCACTGTAACTGTGCCCACTTCAAGGTGTAGCACGTGTAATCAAGGATAAAGATGAAATATTCCTGGCCTATTAAAAAAGTGGGGGGCAGGCAGGCTGACGACATGAAATGTCTAGCAGTTCACATCTCAGTTGGGGCCCTCTTGTATCTGTTCGTGGGAAGAAGGTAAGAAAATCAGTAGGGATTGTCTAGACGTTATCCACAGTTTTCATCAGTTTGGTCTCAAGTGTGCCAATTTCCCCCTTTTAAAGTTCATCACGAGTGGGATTTCAGCGGTCTCCTTCAGGCCTGCGATTTCTCACTTCTGCAACAGTTTGTAAAGAACCTAACTTTCCAACCTGCCTTGTAATTTGGGCCTAAAATGGGAGTACTGCCCCAGCTATGAAACTGGCATTTAGAGACCTTCAGAAATGAACAACACAGATGTTTCACTGACTCCTGGTGTTACCCGTGATTTGAAATGCACAGGTTCCAAGAATTCTACGTGTGTGCACATACATGCACAACCTGGGCAACCTCCCTGCGCCACTCAGCGATTGTGTATCTAATCACATCACTTCCCAGTCAACTGCCCCACCCTGCCTTCTTAATCCTTTCTTGTTGTCATGTTTCTGTTTGGTTTTTACAGTAATTAGCTTTCCTCTGTGAGTGCCTAATTTCCCAAAAAATAAAGTAAGCTACTAGAGGACAGTAACTGTGTTTATCATTGTTGATTTCCTTCCAGGGCTGCGTTCACCAGTGTTGGCTTGATTAGGTAAATATTTCTCCTGTGTTCCTGGTATTCAAAGATTCCCAAATGGTGGGATCACGGACAAGCACTAAATGGCCCCTTAGGAAAGGTACGGAAAGATCAGTTCCTGGAGTGGACCTCGCTTTGCACACACAATGCTTTTTCCTAGGGAAGTGCAGGTCTTATCTTAATTGTAAACTGACCTGAAATAGAAATATCTCAATAGTTGACAAATGATTGAGGGGATATTTTCCCTCAAAATGATTTTTAATAGGACAGTTGTGAAAACCTTTGAGTCACTATTTTCAGTAGAGCTTTTATCCTTATGAGTCTACCAGAGGAGAAGAATGAGTTCAAAAGTGGGAGCGTCAAAGCCAGGTAAGGAATTCAGGTGAATTCTCTCTAAATGTGGGGAGCATGCTTTCTGTTTCCAGGATGCTTTCACAGAAGGATCTGTGCAGAGATGCTACACATGCTGATGTCTAAGAGAGGGTAGAGGAAAGAGCTCTGAACCCAGGTGCTCAAGATTCAAATTAGGGAATGTGCAAAGATGAACTAGCGTAAGAAATTGTGGGCTTTGTTGAAGTTTTGAGACAGATTGAAGACAGAGTAAGTTTGTTCCATGTGAGTTCCTCATGAGACTCATGCTAAACTCTAGGTCAGAGATGGCAAATGCGCTCACATGAACTACAGTCCTGTTCTTCCTTCTCACACCTGTGCAGACGTCACTAATTGATCATGGCATCTTGGCCCCCTGAGCCTAGACAGAGCCTCAAAACCTTCCCTGCAGCGCCCAGGTTGAGACTGGCAAGCAGGAGAGTTGGCATTTAAGAGAAAACCTACTTGTCATTTCTGATCTAGGTAACATTGAATGTATCTCCTGGTGGGAAGACAATATCATTTCTCACCCACTCCTTCCACCCCCATACACTGAAATAAGAAAACAGTGAGAAGTGTGGCTACACCACGTGTAGTTAGATGAGCTTCCAAGGGCTGTTTCTGATCTGAGGGTTATAAACTGGATGAGTTGTCATGCATGGCAGGGAAAGTTACATCAAGTCACCAACACTGGCCTCCTATTGCCCCCTCTTTCCTCTCCAAAGGTAGAAAGGTAGAAAGAAGAGGGTAGAAAGTAAGGAGCAAGTAATTAATGCCTTTGTTAATTGATAAAATGTAGTTAGGATTATTTTCTTTATTCACTGTGGCATTGTTTCTCTTCTGTATGAACTCCACGTGGGAAAAAAATAGGATTGTCTAGAAGGTAAGAATGGGCTTTATTTAAAACCAGGTGCCTGGGAAATCAAATTTAAAATGTGACCTACTTAAATTGCTCAGGCAAAAAAAAAAAAAAAAAAAAGTCAGGTCAGAGAGTTCTCCACATACTAAATGCACCTTTCCTTCGATATGTTTGCATGCTTGCTGGGAGTGTGGTCAAAAATGCAAACACTGTGGTGTTTGCTGGAAAGCAGGGAGCTCCATGGGCTTGGCTTATGCCACCCCAAAAAGTGAAAGGTGGGCTAATGGGAGGAGTGAAATGCTGGTAATCGTTTTTTTTTTTGCCATCCTGCCAAAGAGTGTGCGAACAAGTGCCAAACAAGCACCTTCCAGTGGTCGTTGGGCTGTCCTGCGTGGAGAGCGCCTTCCTTCTGGGGTAACTGATTCATTCTCAGACATATCTCAACCCAGAGCATCACAGTATCTAAGGCTCAGCCTGGTCCTTATTTGGGAGGCTATATGTGAAGTGGGGAACCTCCTGTATTCACAACTCTTCTTATATTTTTACCATCATGAAATCTACATTATTTTTATAGAAAAATGAATCTGACTGCACACCCGTGCCAAGAAGTAGAATGTTGTAGAAGTGGAAAAAAGAGAGGTTTTGGTGCCGGAAAGATCTGGGCTGTCCCTCTACCTTACCAGCTGTGTGATTTTGGCAACATGACTGAACCTCTCAGAGACTCAACTTCCCCTTCAAAAAATCATCTCTCAGCACTGATGGCAGGATTAAGGAAGATAACACGTATGACTCACAGTAGTAGCTTACACTTGGTAGGCAATTACCAGATGCTCCCTCGTGAAATTTCAAACTGAATCCCTAATCTGACTTCAAGGGTTAATAAAATAAAAAATGCAGTAGGTCTCAAATGCGAGCGCACACACACACGCACCCCACCACCAGAAATGTGTCGGATAATACTAATGGAAAGGGTTCATCTTTTTCTCCTCCCAGTCTTCTCTGGTGTGGGTGGAAGTCGGTTCTGATTGGTCGGGAATCTCATGTGGGGTGTTTTTTTAGGTCCCTGTGTCTCTCTCTTCTTCCTGAGGCTTACAGGAGCAGAACATTGTGCATTCAAGCTTCTATTCAAAATTAATTAAAATGTTTGTACAAATTGACTATTTCTGTTTTACTAAATCTAGTAAATGGAGGCTCTAAGACTCCTGCAGAAGAAAAATAAATTACTGCTGCCACTAACAACTGACAAGTTAACAGGCTGATGACAAAAAATGACACAATTTAAAGTCACCTAAATGGTATGAAGCTCATTTTAATGATCAAGCCGGAGCTCCCCTCCCCAAAGTTCTCTGCAAGGGATTAGATGAATTATCCGTGTTATTTACTTGGTGGGAAGTAACAGGACAAACCATCTGTCCACTTGGAGCTCGCAACAGAGAGAATACCTGGAGAAAAGTTAGAGGTTATTGGAGAGACTCAGTTATAAAAGTAGAGTGAAAATGACCAGATGTGTAGAAGGAATTTCAAACCATGTATCTTTCAAAAATTTGAAATCTGATTTAAAATCCCTCTGGAAAAGAGACTTGAGAATACTTCAATGTAGTACCACAGGTAAATTGTCAAAATAGCACTAATAATTGGTTGCCTTATATCCAGTTAGTCAATAAATGGTGATGAATCACCTACAAGAGTTTGCAGCCTGGTTAGGTGGCAGGGAGAAAGCCATAGGGAAAAGAAGATGCCGTGATCCCCTCTAGCAATTCAGGCTGTAATATTTGGGTCACGAAGGCCAGGAAAACAAAGTTCAGTGTCCCTCAAACCAACACTGGTGCCCCATGGCCATTTGAGGCTGTGGACTTATCTTGGTGCTAAGGAAAAACTGTTAGGAAAGTTGAATTTCGCTTCTTGGCTAGATCCTTCCAATTGGCAATCCATTTGGTAGACAATAAAGTTTGCTCCCCCCCACCAACCACTGCACACTGTAATCAAAAATAAACGCCATACGGATTAAAGATCTAAACAGAAAAACGAAAACTACGAAGTATTAGAAAAAATATTGAAGGCATTTTATCTGGGAGGGAGACATAAGACATAAATTCTAGAATCCATGAAGGAAAAGAAGACAGGTCAGATGTGATTATATAAAATTCAAATCTTCTATGTGACAAAGGGCACCCTAAACAAAATTAAGGAGCAAGCAACACTGGGAAGAAGTATTTTTTAATGTGTTAAAATGTTAATGAATTTTGATAACCGAAATACACAAAGAGCCCTTGCAAATCAATGAAAAGAGATGAATGAAACCTGAGCAAAGGCCATGGCAGAAATAATATAAATTACCAGTAAAAGTATGACAAGATACCCAGCTGCATCAACAATTAAATAAATATAGAGAGGAATCATCACGAGAAATATTTCCTGGCTTATCAGATTGGAAAAAAAAATAAAAGGCTACTCATACCCACGTTGTTGTGGCTGAGGGAACAGGGTCTGTCAAACCCAGTTGGTAGGAACAGAAATCCAAACTGACTTCGGGGGAAATAATTTGTCACTCAATGGATAGCTCCCTGGCTCACCGTGCCCAACTGCGAAGCCTGTTGACCTTGGTGCCTCAGTTTCCCTACCTATTAAATGGGCAGAGCAGTGAGGCCCGGTGCGTGTGGGGACGGAGAGTGGGGAAGTTGGAAGGCAGAGCTACGGGGTGATTAAGAAAGTACAAATGCAAAGATCACCAGCCATTCCGACTGCCGCGGTCACCTCTGACCTGAGCAGCGCCCCCACCTTCCTGCCCAGAATTCTCAGCCACTTTAGGTTGCTCTCCGCGGGGGCAAGATCTGGCAGGACATCCAGTGAAGAGAGGAAACCACGGGACGTGTCTGACAGCCAGGGTCAGAGTCCCTGGCTCAGAGGGCCGGAGTTCACCTGCACCAACTTCCTCATTCCCATCCTGTCAAACCGCACATTAATAAGCAAGACGGTGATTCAGGGAAGAATTTCCAGAAGGACAAAAAACTCATCAGGTGTGTCAAATCTCTGACATTCAGGAGCCATGTGGGGAAAGAAGCACATGCTGACTTAAGCACGAAAGTATGGATGCTTTAATTAATCCGGGGTGAATTTAATTGCTTTAGTTAAGTGGAAATCGGGTTAAAAATGATGCAGAGCATGCTGGGGTGTGTTAAAAACATGACATATGAGTTGGATGAATCGATAAATTAAAAGTGCACAGATGTTTTAATTAAACCCAGGGAAGTTAACGAAGATCGCAAGAGACTTTTAAGCCTATGATTAATTCAATTCATTTAAAATACCTGTAGAGATATGGGGATGCCTCCATTTTGAGAGTTATAAAAGTTCTCAATCGATAAGTACTTAAGCCGTTCTTAAAAAAGTCTAAGTTTTTTTTTGTGTGTGTGTGTGTCTGAATAGTGTTAATTACATAATGAATATTTAAATTCTTGGGAGTACACAGTAAGCTTTCCTGTAGCTCAAGTCTGGACGGAAGGAGCTTTGCACTTTTGCTGTGACTCGAGCATCAGGAGGAATTTGCAAGTTACTGGCGTCCCCTTATCCACGGGTGTGGAAGCCCCTCGAAGCCACGGACAGTCTGTTTTATTCACTGTGTCTCCTTAGCAGGTGGAAGAGCACTGGGCATGGTGCAGGCTTATGAGTTAGACAGCCTGAATTTCCCGTCTTTTTCCCTTTGTTTTTACCAGTTGGGTGACCATGGACACTTTGCCTTGAGCTTCGGTTGCTTGATTTTTAACATGGGACAAGAATTCTGGAATACCTGCCCACGGTGTTTGTGAGGGGACGAAGTGAGATAATGCAGGTCAAACACTCTGGACGGTGCCTGGCACATCATAAGAAATCAATAGATATGACGTTATTATCACTATTATCATTAGGAAAAAAATTGTTCCAATTAGTCACATTTCAAAGCGGCAAGACAGGGTGAAGCGCCCTCCTTCCTGCCTGCCACCCCAGCCGCCCTCCTTCCGGCTGCTTTGGTTCCCAGAACGGAACTTTCCTGACGCTGCAGGATTCCCCCAGCTCTGCGCATCACATCTGCAAGTTTTTCTGGGGTTAGGCACTCCGCTTTCTAGAGGTGCTCTGCTACTTATCTAGTAGTTTAAAAGGGGGAAAAAGTTTTTAATCTTAGAAACAATTTAACTCGGGGGAGGGCTGACCGTGAAGTGATTTCTGTTTGGTAATGCAACAGCGTGAGAAAATCACGAGGAGCCAAGTTTTGGAGGTTGCAGGCACGGACACGTCCGTGGCCACCAAACAATGTGCATTGCAACTTCCAGAGTGGGGAGGCAGGGGCTCGGCGAGCAGGTGGAACAGAAGGTAAACAGTTGATGTTACTAACTCTATCACAATTCTCTTTGGGCAGCCTTAGCAGAGTTCAAGGGCAATGGTAGCCCGACTCCTTGAATGTGCACGGGAGTCATCTGGGGATCCCGTTAGATTCTGATGCAGAAGGTCTGGCATGGGGACTGAGAGTTTGCTTATTTAACAAACTCCCGAGGCTGATGCTAGTACCACAACTACTGAATCAGAAATTCTGCATGGAGCCAAGCAACCTACAGCGATCTATGTGTTAACAGATGATTCTCATGAGTGCTCAAACGTGGGTATCAATAACCTAGAGGCTAGGAATAGACTTAATCGAGACGTGGACAAAAACGCCTTAACATCTCTGAGATTCAGTTTCTTTAGCTGTGCAGTGAAATGATGTGAGGATGAAATGAGAGAATTCATGTAAAACCCTTTGCACAGTGCCTGGCATGTAGTTGATCTTCAACAGGCAGTAGTGATTCTTTTTTGAGAGAGTCTCACTCTGTTGCCCTGGGTAGAGTGCAGTGGTGTCATCATATCATAACTCACAGCAACCTCAAACTCCTGGGCTCAAGCGATCCTCCAGCCTCAGCCTCCTGAGTAGCTGGGACTACAGGCACGTGCCACCATGCCCTGCTAATTTTTCTATTTTTTTGTAGAGATGGGGTCTCACTCTTGTTCAGGCTGATCTCGAACTCCTGACTTCAAGTGATACTCTCTCCTCGGGCTCCCGGAGTGCTAGGATTACTGGCATGAGTCACAGAGCCCAGCCAGTAGCGATTCTTCTTATGTTGTTTTCTCAAATGTGACTTTGCCAAGTGCGCCTGCTCAGTCACTTTCCGCAAAGCATGTACCAAATGCAGCTGCTTCAAAACCCTCCTCCTGGGCCTTTGCTGCCAAGGAAGCCCTGCGTGTTTCCTCAGGCCAGGAATGGTAGGAAGGAGAGGTAGGAATCAGACATCAAAATGCAGTGGGCTGTGGAACATTTTTGTGGGCAGCAGCACGGCCCCTGGCCTGTGTGCATTCATGGGGATTGTGAGACAAGCTGGGGTGGCAGAGCGGGACAAGTGTGACAGCTGGAGGGTCCGAAGGAGCTAGGATGCATGCAGCCCTGGCTGATCTTTATTCTCAGAATGTGGCCCCTGATCACAGACATCAGGACCCCTGTGACACTTGCTAAAAAGGCACTTCCGAGCCACACACCAGTCCTATGAGTCAGAATCAACTGGCATGGGGGAAGGACCTGGGGAAATGGTTTTACAATCTCCCCAGATACCAGTCTCTAAACCAAAGCGCGATGACCACTGAAGGTATTCGAGGAGAGTAGTGCCCTGCCCTTGAGAGCTCTGGGCGAACCCTGGAGGTGGTGACGGACGGGGAGGGATTCCATCAGGGAGGGGCTGGAGGCCAAGTGAACAGGGCAGTGGCTCTGGGGACAGAGAGGAAAAATGGAGCAAAGAACCCTGGGGGTTGACGATATAGGAGTTGGCAAACGATGGGATGAGGAAGGTGGTGGAGTGTGCCTGGTGGCTGGGAGGAGAGGGGTTAAGAGCAACAGTCTCTGACGTCACGTGGACTTTGTTTCAAACTCTGTCTGTGCCACTTTCTACCTAGGAAACCCTCGGTTCCTCTCTTGAAAAAGTTTCCTTGGGTTCAAACCCAGAATTCTAGTACGCAACCACCACGCAAATGGCCTGCAAAGCCACATCTCCTGTGCGGCTCACGGCTGATCTAGTGTTCCGAGTCGAGGCCAGACTGCTTGGTTTGAGTCCCAGAGATACCACTTACGAACCGAGTGATCTTGGGCAAGTTGTTTGGCCTCTCGGTGCCTCATTTTCCTCATCTATAAAAGTGGACGGTGATCATGTACAAAATAGAGCCACTGAGGATTAAAGGAGATCACTACGCTCAGGACAGTGGTTGCACGTAGTAAGAACTCAGTCGCTGTCAGCTCTGATGATGATTCGATTTTAGTGCTAGCACGTGGCCATGAGGGACCGGGTAGTGGGTACACTTGCCAGTTAACGGGAGACGAATGTCAAGATTCCCGTTCTCTTTTTTCAAGGCTCCCAGAAGCTGGGTAGGAGCTGAAACCAACCCCTAGAGAGAAGACTTTATGTTCCCGTGGTTGTGGCATTTCTGGGCCTGCACTAACAGCTGTTTGGCAGCAGGAGTTGTCGTTTCTAATAGCTATTAAATACGAGCTACCTAACAACCCAGGCGCAGGCGTGTTCGGTTTCTGCTGCAGGTTGGGGCCTCAAGCTCAGCCCACGTGAAGCCAGCCGAGGAGCCGGAGCAGCAAACTGGAGGCCCCGGCTGTCTTCGGAAGTGCAAGGCTGCTTTACAAAGAACTCTAGGAAGCCTCTGAAGTAAAGGCCTTCGGAGAAAAGCAAATAAAAGAAAAAGGACTAATAACTAAGAAACCTCTAGCTCACAACAAATAGCATTAAAGTAAGGAGAAAGCCACGCAAGGAGAAGAGTAATAACAAAAAACTGTAGAATAAACAATAACTTGAATAATCAACACAGTGATTGCTGGACAGGAGAGGCGCCGGATGGAAAATGGTACGAATTGCCAGGAAAGAAATGCCATTTTTCCTCAAGCTCTGGATCTGAACAGATTGCTTATTATGTTGCTGAATTAATGAAATTCTACACTGAAATATGCTCTTCAGCGTGGTTCCTTCGCTAGAATCTTTTGCCATGGAATTTTCTCCCCATTCCCTGATACGAATTGGCTATTTCCAAAGATCCACATTATTGTGAATTTTTAAAAACTTTGAAAACTTAGAATTTTCCTGATGTCGACATCCCTATAAACAGATCCAGGTGGGCCTCGGTCATAAGTCCGGCCTCAGCCACAAGTTCCCCGGCTTGCCTTCCTCTGGCTGTGACCTGGTGTCATCTGAATGTACTAGCAAATTCCCCTCGTGCCTTTTGTTCCACCCTGGCTCTCAGTAAAGGCACCTGTGCACAGGTCCTGGCTTTCCATCTTGGCTTCCCAAACGCCTGGTTGAGCCCGATCCCTGGGAGCTGCTGGCAAGTGGCCCTCTGTGTGCACTGTGCCTGCCTCCTTAATTGCACATTCGTCCCCCAGCGTGATTTCCACAGCTGGAGTGATCCTTAAAGACCTCATCAGGGGCACTTCCTCCCCCATTCATAACACACACACTTCATTGCTTCATGAACTTCCTTGTCTTCTCCTTAGTAAAGTCTACAGCATTCGAAGTCTGCATTTTGGACTTAAATTTACATTACGCATTTGCTTTCAACGTGCGTCGATCGGACTGGAAGCTCTCCGAAGGCAGGGCCCGTGGCTCCCTTGCTCATCTTTGTACCTGCCTCTTAGCAGAGTACCTGTCTCATAGAAAGCAAATCACAAGCATCTGTTGAATGCACAGAGTTCTTTCCTCTCAACTGACTGTGAACAATGTGTTACAACCATTCTGTGTTTTTTCCGTGTGAGGGTCAGCTCCATTTTGCCTGCAGAACCTCTTGGGGCCCCAGTGCGGTGGGGGCTGCGGAACGGCCGCCCTGCAAATGCGTGCTGACGGACTCCTCCATTCTTGGCAAGGATGTCTGCAGCTGCCTGATGCAGACTGGCAGGTTTATAAGAAGACAAGGAGCTGCCGTGTGCACCGCACATCTGAGGGCACGGGAGGCGCAGTGTGAGGTCAAGAGAGTAACTCCGTATTTCTGTCACTTGGACACATACCCGGTTGCTTAGATGTGATGGGAGTCTCGCTTGCTAACGTGGCAAATTCTCCCTGTGGCAGGAGGGCCTGAGTCTGCCGGCTGCGGCAGTCGCAGAAACTGGCAGAACTCAAGGCATCCCATCCTGGGCGCAGCTGTCAGTGCAGGAACAAAGGTGAGTGTGAATTTGTGATAAGGGAGGATCTTTTGCTCTCGGCCTCTTAAAGGTTTTATCAAGAAAGAAGGGAAATGATTGTGGGCCACAGCTGGGAGATGGGCAGCCCTGCCCTGGGTCACAGGGGTTCCAGGCCCAGCTGTCTCTCTGCACTCGCTAGCCCATTGCTCTTCTGCCCACTCCACACTGCTCCCTGCTAACATTCGGGGGCTTCCTGGGCCCAAAAGTTGTTTGTGAGTGGCAACTTGTCATAGCCACTGACAAGCTGTGCAGGACCAACGGGATGGAACCTTCTAGCCTCTCTGCCTTAAGTGTAAGGGAGAACAAAGGCATGCGCCGCACATGCACACATAGAACCAAATTTTAATTTTCTGTGTTATTCAAATGGGAGGTACACCTTTGATATGATGCACTGAGGAGGGCATGGCATCTTGCTCAAGATGCATAAGCTCAATCTAATCACGAGAAAATATCACAAACCCAAATGAAGAGACACACTACAAAACCTGCCCAGTACTCTTCAAAATGGTCAAAGTCACAAACGACAAAGAAAGACTGAGGAACTTTCACCAACTGCACAGGCTGGAGGGACTAAGGAAACAGGGCAACTAAATTGCAATGTGGGATCCTAGATCTGAAAGAAACGGCAAAATTAGGAAAAAGTCTGTAGATTAGCTAATAGCATGGTATGGATGCTAATTTCTTGGTTTTGATAATCGAGCTATGGACATTTGTAATGTTGGCATAAGGGAAATCATGTACTCTTTCTGTATGGAAACTCTATGCCCAGATTTGCAACTTGTCTGCAAGTCTAAAATGAGCTCAGGCTGGGCACGGGTGGCTTACACCTGTAATCCTGGCACTCTGGGAGGCCAGTGTGGGGCAGAGGGTTGGGAGATTGCTTGAGGCCAGGAGTTTGAGACCAGCCTGAGCAGGAGCGAGACCCAGTCCTTGCAAAGAATGAAAAAATTAGCTGGGCGTAGTGGTGCATGCCTGTAGTTCCAGCTATTGGGAGGTGGAGGCAGGGGGATCATTTGAGCCCAAGAGTTTGGGGTTGCAGTGAGCTGTGACGATGCCACTGCCCTCCAGCCCAAGTGACAGGGTGAGACTCTTCTCAAATAAATAAATAAATAAATAAAATGAGCTTAATATAAAAAGTTTAAAAAACAAGTGGGGGAGGATTGGTTAAAATAGGATTTACCTCATATTGTTGATACGAAGATGAATAAGACAGTATGTATTAAGCATTTTGCACAGTGCCTGGTACATATTTAATACTTAATAGCTCTTAGTTGTTATTTTAAAACAATTAGAAGTACAGGCTTGACATATCAGAAGTAAATCAGGTACTAATCATTCAATTTCCCCACCTGAAGCTGGTGCGGTTAATCTGTGCACCTCTGTTTTTTCCCTCACTTCCTTCCCCTGATGTAGTTAGGGAACTCTGTTCTTTTCAGGAGCCAATACTTAGGAAGCGAGGTGTTCAAGACTTGAGTCTGTCTCGAAGCCAGGCTGGCTTACGTGTGCTCAAGTCCTTTTCTGTCATTCTTGATGTGAAATAAATGTGTTAGAAGCTGACTTGGCTTGGATGCCCATCACCGTGAAAATATTACTCTCTGGATAGGGTTAAAGGTGGCACTGACATTTTCTATTATATTTATGGCAACCGATTCCAGTTTTCTCTTTTTCAATTTCTGGTTTTGACAGGGTTCCTCTGACATAAATTTATCTAAGTAACTGTAATGTATTGACTTAAAGGAATGTGTTAAGTTAGTAAGAATACTTACGGACCATGAACTTGGCAAAAATAATAAAGGTGGTACGTGCAAGATTAAAGATCAGGATACAGGGTCAGAGTAAGGGGAGAGTTAGCTTTGTGAACAACCCAGTAGCTTAAACTGTGGCCATTTAAGAAAAACTAAGAGAGAAACATCTTTAGGGCAAAGAGGTAGAAGCTCACTCCTAACACTCTTAAGTCAACTTTGCCCAGAATAGAGAAACAAGGGAAAGCAATTTTACTCTTCAAATACTTCAGTTCTGTCCACTCACAGTTTTGCTGTGCATCAGCAGCTAAATTAAAACACACACGTTCAAAGCCCAATTTCAGGAACAGCAACTGAGGATGGAGGAGTAACTACTCTTAACAGCCACTCAATATCTGTTTCGCAAGGATCAATTATATACCATGGCTAATGCACACTCTGAGTGTGCACCCGGCCACAGTGCAGGTGGTGAATGCAAAACACACACCGAGAGTCCTTTTAAGCAGCTAAATGCACACCCCATTACAGATCCATAATGCAGAATGGAGGCTCATCTGCAAATGGATTTAGAGCGAAGAGTTCTTAAATGGCCAGGGTACTTAGGTTTAAAAGGCCAGTAACTGGATGTGCAGTCAGAGCACACATGGTTTTTAGGATTAATAATACATCGATGTGTGTCAGTGTTAATATACATTTACAGCTCACAGGCCATGCAGCTGAGTGTTCAGCCCATTTGCAGCCACATATAAAAGGACTGCTCTGTCCTTCCTCTCATTAATGCCTTCACTCCCAGGGAAATTAGATTACGCCAGGAAAGCCATTCAGATGACGCTGAGGTTTTGCCTCCAAGCCTCCGCTAGGAAAAGCGCTTGTCTTGGTGATGCACGTGCTGCTCCCCTTGCTCCGTCAGGGCCCCGCAGAGCCTGGGCACGGGAGAAGCTCCAGTCTCTGGTTTTCACTTTGCTGGTGTGTCCCCGTGCCATCAGCGACTGTGCTAAGCCTGACACACAGCCCAGAGAATTGTTTCGTGGCTTCTTGCTTTCTTTTCAAGTGTACCCAACGTTTCCCTGTACTGTGTGATAGAGGAGATGTCTGTAAATGGTGTCATTTAGGAATTAGTCTCGTGCCACCAAATCCAGAACTTTAAGCACAAAAAAACCCCCGTTCACATATTGGTTAGCATTCGTAAGGACGGGAATCTCACATCTTAGAAACACTGAGACTAGTTGAAATACTATTTTTCCAAGTGATTATGGTAAGAGTGGGAAAAGGAGGGGCACCATTTGGCATTTACAGAGCAGCTTTGTTAGTAATTGCCTCTCTCAGCGTGTCAAGGCAGGAGGGGCTTTTAATGCAGTGCACATAAAAATAATGGGAAGATTATTTAAATATATAAAGAAATAAAATATAAATAAATAAATAAATAAGAAAATCAAACCCTTCGAGGCCTTACAATGTGCCTGCTAAGAGCTTTGTGTGTGTTATCTTACACTATCCTCATGATGAACTTAGGAAGTTTAACTCTTCACTTTTCCCAATGAGGACACCAAGGTTCAGAAATGTTCAATCACTCGCTCAAGGTCAGAGAGGCACTCAATGGCAGAGGTGGGATTAGAACCCAGGACCGCCTGTCTCTTCTGCAAGGGCCCTTCATCTGCCTGTCACTGGTTCTCAGACTGGGATATGACCCACTGGCGTGTGGGGAATCAGTGCAGTGGGTCATAACCAGCATTTAAAAAAAGAATAGAATATAAAAATACGTGGACTAACGGTAAGCATTGTTTTGTGAAAGTTTTGTTTTCATTTCATATTTGCATTTATCTAGACGTATATACTTGTGTGTCGCGTGTGTGGCATGTCTAAAAAGTGTGAGACGCCCTGCTCGCCACTACTCTTGCCTCTGATAGAGCCTCTTGAAGGTCACGCTGAAGGTCTCTTGCAAGCTGCGTGTGCAGCCCCTAAATTCTCTGTTCTTGTGGGAGTCATTTTCTTTCTTATATTACCTTTCCCCCAAGAATCCCAGGGCCTCAGCCATTCTGTGCAAAGCAGTGTAGATAAATTAATAATACAATTTAAAACCGATTCCACCAAGATAAATAGCACTTCCTAGATTAAGAGCATAGCTGGCCAGAATGAATGAAATTTACTAACCCTGAGATGCTTAATCTTCCATTACATAGAAGTTAATGATTATAAGAAAGGAGTGATGGTAATTCACTTCTGCTTTTACAGGAAATTCGACCATCTCATTTTTAGCAAATCTTTCTTCTCAGCACACCTCGGTGCCAAAGATAACTGCCCTGCTCCTATAGGTGTGTTGGCCAATGGTCATATATCAAAGCCTACTCTTTGCCAAAGGCCGTCTAGCATGCGTGGGTTTACAAGGTGTCCCAGTGGAATTTGTTGGGAAGGCTGCTTGGGTGCCCCTTCTGTCACCCCCTTGGAGAATCCTATGGTCTGTTTTCCAATCACATACCTTTACTGCAGTCTGCTCCCAGAAATCCTGGAAAGCAGTGACACAGCCCAGACACACATTCGCCATTCCCATGGCAGTTGCGTGGACAGTCCTGCACTGAATCTGAAAGAGAGAAATTCAGCAATCACCTTTTCCTCTGCCTGCTGGTGCAGCACTGTCATAAACAGTCACCCACCATTTTTAAAGACCAGTGGTAGTAACCGCAGATGACTCTAGGGGACCTGTAGGGAACCTCAGTGAGTGAGGTAAGGGCACAGGGAGGGTGGGGACCAGGACAGCGTGGACAGCGCCTGGAAGTAACCACCACGCTCCATCTGATGAACTCAGGCAGGAACACAGCGCTAGTATTGCTGGAACTTTGCTTTTTTTAGGAGAAACTACTAATTTAGATTTAAAGCTTGTGAAAGCTCTCACGGTCAAACGTCGACAAGTTTCTAAACACTATAACCACACTCCCTCTAATCAACCCAATTGAGATTTGACATTTGGTCTGACAGGTGGGGGTATAAGTTTTTAGCCTCAGGTATAGAGAGTGATTCTGCAAAATAGGAGTTGTTCCTACTCTCAGGTTTGTAGAGTAAAAATATATTTCCTGCTTTAAGGAATTTTAATAAAAGAAAAATCCAAAGACACAAGACTGATTAATTTAGACATGATTTGGGGTTCTTTAAGAGGTAGGATTTTTAAAGTTACATGAAAGTCTTTTTATGCTTAGCTTTTGCAGATCTTATTTTTCATGAAAATCAGTTAGTTCACATTTTCTCTAACCTGCATAGCCATCTTATTTGATGATTTACCTTTCTGTGTATGCTCTCAAGTAATACCTTCAAAGGGATCATTTTGGAACTTTTTTCATGTTGATTTGGGTCTGCACAGAAATAGTCATATTCTTTAAAAATGATTATTATCCTAATTTTTGCCTTAAATTAAAACAGAACACATTTAGACTTTTAGTTTCCAAATTATTATGATGATGAAAAGGAAAATACAGGCCACTATGCCCAAAATGTGGCATCACACCACTCTTGGAGAGTTGGGGACATTGACTCAGTGATGTGGTACGGAAGACTGATCTAGTTGTTCCTGATGGAGTCCCCTGAGAGTGGTGAAGGAGGCGCTGCCTTTAGACCTAATAACCCATTTACTCCCACTCTAGAGTGAAAAACCAAACCATGTAGTTTTACTTTCTTTCTACAGTGTTTCACTTTGCAATTCTCTTCTTCCAGAACCAGACTGTGGTTGGTTTCTGGCATTCTGACAACTCAGTGAGTGTACTTGCTTTTTCAAAATCAGACTATAGACTCCATCAAGCCAGTTTCCTTAATTTCTAACAATTAACATTTCAGGCTGAAACTCCTTGAGGTTGGCTCCATAAATGCAGGCTGAGAAGCATCCAAGTGGCTACCTATTTATTTCATCTATTTGACATTCATTCAAAAAGCATTAGGTATTTTTGCAAACGCCAAATCAGCATTTTTGCATGGTGCTGAGGACATTCTTCCTGGGCCTCTTGTGTTTCTGAATATCTTATGAGCACAGGCACCAACTGCCTTAGTTCTGAACTATCTTTTCAAGGCAGTCTGTATGGGGAACATAATATCCAGTGTAATAAAGATAAGGTCTCCCTCTGGAGCAATGGGCAAGCATGCTCACTGCCCATGATGAGAGACTCAGGTTCAGTAAACTCAGGGTTCTCTCCTGCAATGCACCCACCACATGTGCAAGTAGCACCTGACCCTCTGTGTTACCCTGAGAGAACTGGGGCTTGAGGAACTGGCACACTTGCTGATTCTCTGGATAGTGCATTGCTCTGAATAATAAAGTCCCTCGTCTCTGACCCAGGAGTTTTATGTCCTCTGATAGCATCTGTGAAACTGGGGCAGACTAACATGTTAGCTTGCAATTAGGGTAAGATCTCAGACCTGTCATGTATTTGACAGATGATTGAATCTATTAACTGAGCACCTATTATACGCAATGCACTATATAAGGCATTGGAGTCAGACATACATGGTGAATAAGTTACCTGCCCTAATAGAACTTTCACTGTCATAGAGAATAGGATACTGGGATGGGGTAACAGGAGAAAGCTATTTAGAAAGGATGGTCAGGGAAGGCCTCTCTATTCCATGCAGGTGACACTGGAGGGTGAGCTGGAATCGGCAGGTGAAGAGCTGGGAGAAAGAGTATTCCAGGTGGGAGGAACGGCTTAGGTAAAGGCCTGAGGTGAGAATTCAAGGTGGCTGGAGGCTAGCGAACAAGGGAGAGAGTGACATAAATTGATTTTGGAGAGATGCAGGCAGAGGGACGGGTCACCCAGGGCCCTGCAGGCCATTGCAGCAGATGAGGTGGATTTTATTCTTGAACCGCTTGGAACAAATGAAAAATTTAAACAGAGGAGCAGCATTATCCAGCTTGCATTTTTGGAAGAAGTCACTCCTACTGTGAGGTAGCGATTGCTTCTCATTGAACACCTGCGGCTGGGGATGGTTTGGTGGAAATCAACACTCCCGAGGCCAAAGCTCCTGACTCGCAAACCTTACTTCTTCAGAAATCGGGCAGTGAAGGCCCAGGGACTCTCTGACACCACTGTCCCACGGAAAAGGACTCTGGTCTTTGCATAGTCTCTTCCCTCTGCTGGAAGGCGTTATACCTGACGTATTTAACCTTACGTCTCAGTTTAGAAAACATTTAGTTCCTGGGGGTCTTCCTCCCTCACTTGCCTCAATCTGGGTTTTGTGCCGCTTCCTCTTTGTTGCTGTAATTCCTATATTCCCCTTTTTGCACGTCTGCCTTCTCTCATCACGCTGCCCAAGGAAGATACCGGGTCTGAATTGTTCACTGGGATGTTTTAAATGCCTGGTATACAGTAGGTCCTTGGTAAACAGTTGTCAAAGGGTGCATATATGTGTGTGTGTTGGAGGGCAAAAAAATCCAAATCAAAGCCTGTAAGACAGAGTATTTTTCATTTAATTTTCCCAAGGTCTCCTGTGTGAAGCATTTGAACAGTTTTTGAGGGAAAAACCAATTGTGTGGCCCTGCTGAGACGGGAGAACCCACCTTTCTGTGCCCTTTCTTTAACACTTCGTGACATGTTACTATGTGGATACTATCAATTTTCCTGTTTGGCAACTTGGTTTGAGTTTTCTTGAGGCAAAGATGGCCGGAGATGGGAGTGAGCCCAGAAAACAGGATTTTACTCGAGCGGAGGCTCGCACGCGCTTCGAGAGAGCCACCCCTTTGTCCCCGAGATGAAACTCATTCCTGAAAGCAGGCTGCTCCTCTCCAGAACATATCAAAGGGCTTCCCTGAGTCAAAGGTATATTTAGTTGTGATCGCTGGTTGACGCCGTCTACCATTTTCCCTTGTGTTTCATAGTGCGGGGTTTTCAGTGCGCCTGGCCGCTCTTGCTGGAGAATGTTCTGATGATAGGTCTGTGTGGGAGAACCTCTGAACCTCACAAAACACTGTTCTTTCCCTGCATTTCAGGACAATTACTATCATTGCTCTATCAAGATGTCTGCCCAGCTATTAGGCCGATTACCTTTGACTTTCTCTTTGAGCTACAGTCTGGACAGAGAAGCCCTCTGGGAGGACGGCTGTTCCCAGCCCTGATGGCCAGGACAGGGAGTGGCCCAGGGAAAGGGAATCTCACTACCTCAACCAATGTCTGTGTCTGTGCGGAAAAAGGGAAAGGAGATCAGAAGCCGATATTAGCTCATCGGACCGTTCAGAGGGGAAGGAATTTATTTGGCTAGCATCCAGAGAAATCCAGTGGTTAAGAGCTCAGGCTCTGGAAAGGTTAAATCCTGACTTCACCTCTTCCTGGCTGTGTGTGACCTCGGGCAAGTTGTTTGACTTCTCTCAGCCTTGGTTTTCCCAACTGGAAGATGGGAAGAATAGTGACAGTACCTACCTCGTCAGGCTGCTCTATGGGTTGACTAAGCTAAGGGACACAAAAGGCATATTACAGGGGCTGGCTCACAGTCAACATAGGAAATGTGCAGCTGTCGCTACTGTAATTAACCATTTCACTGAGAGCTCGTAGACCCCAGCTGAGCCGGCTGCTGTGCGTGGTGTGTGCTGTCAGGCAGGTGTCAAGCCTTTTGAGTTTAAACACAAAGTGACAAAAAGGAAGTCATTTCTCATCATGTTCTTCAACTAAAGAATTTAAAAAATCTCAACATCTCAAACTATTTCCAAACTTGTTCTAGCGTCTTCCTTCTGTGAACAAGTCTCTACCCTTTTACTTTTTTTTCTCATTGGTACATAACCTGATCCTGGGAATTTTCCTTCCACGGAACACTTCTCTGGTGACTTTCATTATACAAAGTTTAAGACATTACTTCAGAGTGGGGATTGGCAAACTTTTTCTGTAAAGGGACAGATAGTAACCATTTAGGCTTTGTGGGCCGTATGGTCTGTGTTGCAACTACTCAACTCTGCTGGTACAGTGGGAAAGCTGCCGTAGACAATATGTAAGCAAATGAATGTGGCTGTGAGCCAATAAAACTTTATTCATAAAAACAGGCCAGGTGCCAGATTTGGCCCAGGGGCCGTAGGGTGCTAACTCCTGCTTTAGAGCATTTGGCCAGTCTTGACAGGGTCAATCCTTCCTTAGCACAGGGAAAAGGGATTGACCTCAATCCTTTGTTCAATACCAAAACTCTGTGTGATTTTTTACCATTCTGAAGTTGTGGCCACTGATGAAGAATTGCCATCTGAATGTCAGACTGGATTACATAGCTCTTTCAAGAATCAGGGAGCCCCTCCAAAGAATCCGTGGGGCCAATAGAAAAGTTCCTAAAATGCAGTCAAGAGAAAAATACCTCTACAAGATATACTCTTAAAGAACCATCAGCTTTCATTTAGAGGTGGTGACTACCAAGCCACGCCAGACACATTCTGTGCGTCACGATATTCACATCACCCTGTACTTCATGGGCATGGTCACTGTCCTTTCACACATGATGAAATTGAGGCTCAGGGAGGTGAGTGACTAGTTAAGATGTGGGAAAGAAAACTTGGGATTTAATCCTGGAGCTACCAGGTCTCTCCTCCAGAAACCACCCTATCTAGGCTTCCCCTGTGAACACTGAGATCCCACAACCAAAAACCGTCGGGACACGTGGTGCTGTATACAGGCAACGGACGAGGCCCAGGAAACCACACCATTCCCGTCATTTCCACATCCTGGGGTTTGAGGGACTCTGCTTTCTGAACCTCTGTGAAATAGGTAGAGTAACCTGTCCTGATTCATGAAGTTCTACCCAGAATCAATTATTATTATCAGAAGGAAGATTAAAACCCAAAGACAAAACAACTTTAGTGAAAATATCTGCAGCTTCTCTGTTCAAATTCTTAGGGTCTGTTGTAGGAAACGTCATAAAATTTTCTTAAGCTAATGACCCTTTTAGGGGTTTGTATGTGCATAAAAGAGGAAATTTTAGCTTTTCCTCTTTCCTTAGCTTTTCTTTTGATATCTAATAAAAAGCGGGACTAAAACATGCCAAAAATGACAGGTACTTAAGTAAAGCATTTTGAGATTTATTTGCTTGGGAATAAAGACTTGATTTTTCATGTCTATATCCTTACCCTGATTTATTTCTAAGGTTTAAAAAACTTTTCATTTTGGGATTTCCTCTATGTTTCAGAGAAATTCTGAGCTGATGTGAATGGCCAGTGTTTATTGGCTCTGCTACATGCTTAGAGATTTACATATTTATTTTACTTAATCTTCATAATAGTCCTATGAGGTGGGCAGTAGTGTTAGTTTTATTTTACTGTAAGGAAACTGAGGCTCATAAAATCCAGTGATTTGGTTAGGTTGTATGGTCAGAGCTTGACCCAGGCAGTCTGACCAAACTCTTAACCACAGTTGAATCCTTGGGACCAAGGGTGGCTCTTTCGTGGTTTAGGCAGCATCCCCACTTTAATCAGAGCCAGTCTTAGGTGGCTGATACTAAGAGGCCCAGTTGAAGGATTCTGGTTTGGGTTCATCTGCGGTAGAAACCACCTACAAAGATGTGTCTTCTACGGAGAAGCCCAAAACATTTCCGTCTTCCCTGCATGGTGTAGCATCTCAGAGACCCCCACACCTACCTAAGACAACAGTATTGAAGGAAACCATCTCCTTGTCTTTGCCATCGTTGTAGAAGGCCAGGTGCCACAGGCCCACATCCAGGTACTGCACGAACACGGCTTCGTTCTGCACCAAGGTCTGTATGCTCCGGCGCTCCCTGGGCGACTCAACCACACTCCACTTCTCCTTGCCATCCAGACGTTCCATGAAGTCATACTGGGGAAAGGAGAGAGGACCGCGTGAGATGCAGTGTGCAGACCTGGTCTCATGCCCAGCATCTTCCCCTCCCGCCTAGCATTCGTTACCAGAGAAAGACTTTTTAGTACATTTTACTATGAACTCATCCAGTAAGATGAGAGTCACAAAAGTTGTAACATTAACAGCCATCCTTTATTATGCTGATAATTATTCCTCCTGGTTTTATTACTTTAAGCTACCATCTCTTATCTGCAGTTCTGAGACCCAAAAAGCTTTAACCCAAAGTGATTTTTTCTTTTTGTTTGTATATATGTGCATGTGTGCGTGTGTGTGTGTGTGTGTGTGTGTGTGTGTGTGTGTGTGTGTATGTGAGATTTGAGTTGTTGCCTTAGTTCCCGCTGAGGTGTTATATAATACATTGTAGGTGCCAAGCATAACTTTTCTGTAAGTCTCTGAATTCTTAATTCCAAAATGTATTTGGCACCACAAGAGTTTCAGATAAGGAATCATAGAACCGTGTTTCCAGCTACCATTTATTAATCATCTACTAGGAGAAGGTGGTCCTGCAGAGTGGCGGAGAGTGAGCGCTGTGGAGCCAGGGAGCCTTGACAGAGAATCCTGGCTGTGGCACTTATTTACTTCACTTGTCTGTGCCTCAGTTTCCCCGTCAGCAAAACTGTGAAAATAATAGTATTTATGTTGTAAGGTTGTTGTGAGGATTAAGATAATACTTAGAACAGTACCTGGCACACAGCAAACACAAAATACATGTTGGTTGTTTTTACCCTCCTCCTCCTCCTCATCATCATTTTGTTCAATTCTTGAAAACCCCTATCTTGGCAGCCACCTTCATACTATTCATATCTATATTTTACAGATAAGGGAACTGAGGCTCAGAGAAGTCAAGCAACTTGACCAAAGTCACACAGCTTCTAAGTGGCCAAGTGAGAATTTGGACATAGATCTGTTCAGCCACATTGCCCATGCCCTCAAACTGCCTGGCCTTGGATAAAGCAAGAATTAAATGTTAAACTCTGTTTCAATGAAAACCAGGTTCAGAACTGAAAGCAATGAGTGAGAGACAGAGTGGTCAGCTAACGCTACCAGAATGAGGGGATGGGGGAACGAAAGTGTGACCTGAGAGAGGCCTGTTTTAAATGACAAATAAAATTCTGTGGCAGGCAAGTGGGAGCCACTGAAGACTCTTGAGCCATGACTGATGTGATGAAAGAGATGTTTTGAGGAATTAGTTTGTAGGCAGGACATGAGATATTCTAAAGGGGAGAATGAAATGAAGTAGGAAACCCAGGTATGAGGTGACAAGGGTTTGATTAGGACAGTGAATGAGGAGTCAACTTTGGAGGAGCATTTCCAAGGAAGAGAGAACAGGGCTTGACCAGGGGCTGGACAGAGAGGACGGGGAGAAGGCAAAGAGGACACCGGTGTTTCTTACCGGATGCAAAGAAAATGGATAAAACCCCAGTAACAACGGACTAATCTTGTGAACTCTTTCAAAATTACTGCATGGCAAAGCCACTCGCATGCTGACTTCTAGAGAACATTCAAAGCATAGGTTTTAGCTGATAAAAACCACCACGGTGGGATTAAGCAATCTCTCCACTTTCCCTTCCATAAAAAGGTTTTGATGGGTTACGGACATCAACCATAACCCCTTTTCGCGAACTTCACAGAACGAAACTCCAGGAATCTCCTAATGTGCCTTCCCCGTCGTCAGCATTGCCAGTTTTTCCATCTGAAATGTGATAATTGAAAACAAAAGACTCTATAATCTTAAGCACAAAGGCTTTGCCGTCAGACAAACTTAGGTTTGAATTCTGACTCTGCCACTTGCTATTCTTTGATGTTGGGCGAATCTACTTTTACCTTCTTCCTGGTTTTCGTACTGGGGAACAATAGCACCTAACATTGAGGGAGGTTATAAGGATGACATGAGATAATGCTCAGGGCAGTGCCTGGAAGATAATAACCATTTTGTTAAGTACCTAGTGACCATGAGTCACCTACTTGCAAATCATAACGATCATAGGAGAGAAGCGAGTGGTTCTAGCACGTGGGGAGCTGGAGATAGTCACTGCTTAGGAGTAGAAATGTTCGCTGGATCTCAGGAAATGAGCGTTTGTGTTTAGCTTTCCTCTCCCCCATGTCCCATGGTCACACCTGTCTTTGTGGGCTAAAATAAATGATTTGAAGTGATATGACAAACCGATGCTACTTTCGGAGACCTTTCTAACCAAAGCATTTGTTCCTTAGCAACCTCGTAAATGTCTAACTACAAAGACCCCTGTCCACAGATTGCTGACAGCCAGAGGAATGACTGTCACTTCCTTGGTGCAAGGCGAGGAGAGTATACTTCATTTGGGGTCCGAGGTATCACCCCCCATGAGGAACAGTTTGGGGAAGGCGATTACTTGTGTGGAGCCATCGCTCGTTACTAATTTGGGCATCCGTCACCTCCTGCTGAACTGGCCGACTAGCCAAGGGACACAGACACGGCTGAGGACTAGGGGCAGTGCTCACTGTCCAACCAAGCAAATTACCCTAAGAAAAGGCATTTTTCAGAGCAGAGAGAAGACATCTATTTTGGCTGGCTCCGTAGAGTCACTCCACAGAAGCACGGAGGGCAGTTTTCATTTAAGGAAGCATCTGCTAACTGGGGGCTCTCGAATGAGGCATTGGCTATGATATGAAGTAGTGTCTGCTGTGTCTCCAACCTGTATCCCTTTATTGAGCTTTATTGTTTTCAAAGCATTTATCACCCCCTAAAATGTTATAATTTGCTTTTACATGTATTGTCAGCCTAAACTCAGAAGAATGCAAACGCCAGGACAGGAGTTCTCCACTCTGCATGGCATAGTGGTTAAAAGTGGGACTTCAGAGCTTGATTACCTGAAGACTGGGGCACAGAGAACTTAAATAGCTTAAACGGCATGGTGACACTTGCCTAAGTGATTTAAATTCTCTGTGCCTCAGTCTCTTTATCTTTAAAATGGGGATAATAACGGTATCTATATCAAAATGTTGCTATGATGATTAAATGAGTCAGTACACCTAAAGTGCTTAGATCAGTTAAGTACTTTGCGTATGGTTAACGTGCCTTAAACACTTCAGCTATCATTATTAAAATTCACTGTTGTATCAAGTTCACCTGGAGCAAAGTCTGATCAATACATATTTGTTAAATATCAAATGAATAAACACTGAATTTGTAAATAAATTCCATTTACTAAACTGGAACGTATTGAAGGTTTTGTCTCTAAAAGCAATCATTTCCACTCCCTTGCCTTCTAACGTGCTTTCTTGAAAGGGAAAGAAAAGGGCAGAATTATAGTCAGCAAGGTAGGAATCGTGTACCACCTAGAGCAGAACATGCATATATGGGACACTGTGGCCCAGGTGCTTGCAAATTCATACATGACATCAAGGCTTGAGAGTTGCCTTTATAAGGCCTCTATAACTTCATCTTCCCAATTCTCACTGGGAATGTGCGCAATGTGTGTTTTTTTCTTTGCACTGTCTTTGTTTCTTCTTGTGTCTTCCTTCCCTTCCTCCCTTGACACTGTTCCTTAGTGACCTCTGTGGTGGAGATTGACAGTCATTGTCCCATCAGGGTCTTGCTCCTTCCCAGTCCCTTTGCAGCTAGAAGGGAGTGTGCGCCAGCGTGCTGGCTGGAATGGGAGCGGTGGGAAGCACTCCACTCTAGAGCCTGCCCTCCAATGCCCTGTGCAACCTCCTTTCACCTGTTTTCCCTCCCTTCCCATCTTCCCTGGAGGGTGCTAGGGAACCCTTAAAGCCCAGGGTGGTGTAGCCACCACACAGGAGTGGCCTGGATCCTAGAATTAGCACTTGCAGGAGAGCCTGAAATGATGACATGAGTGAGCAATAAATGCTTATTAAATTAAGCCACTGAAGTGTTGGGGCTTATTCATTACTTTGGCGTAGTCGTCACAGATAACTTCATGCCTCTCTTCTTTCCCAGTCTGCTCTTCAAGGTCACAGCAAGTTCTAGCATATTTTCCATTTCTTATAGGGCAGTAGGAGAGAATCACCCAGGAAAAAATAGCAGTGTCTTCTGCTGGTCTAATTCCACTCTATTTTTTATGTGTAAGGTGTCCATTGATCCCAGTTGCTCGAGAATGTCCTGGTCTAACCGCTTCATTCCTTCTCTCCATCTCAAAAGTGCCCTAGAGTGGGATATACGGCTACCCCCATCACAGATTAACCTATGCCAAGCAGTGTCATGTAGCATCGCTGCTGCTGCTGTAACGTGGGGAAGGGATGCAGGCTAGGGATGCAGGGTGGACCAACCGAGCCAGAGGTGGAGACTGCCTTCCCAGGCAGGGAGACCAGGAGCCAGAGGGAAGCTGGTTAGCAGGGAAGCCATCTGGTTCGGGGGAGCCTCTGCTCTCTAGGATTCTGCTGTGTGGTCAGCTTGGCAGACTGGCTGCCACTAGAGGGAGGGCGTTTTGCAAGAGCCTGGGCCCCAGCCAGAGTTTCCTTTGCATGGCCAGTGCTGGGAATTGATACCTCAGGCTTCACACCAGGGACATCTGACTCCTCTGTTCCAGGACCCCATTGTGATCAACATAGGACATGGGGATCTCGGGGGACTGCTCCGTGCTTGGTTGGCTGAAGAGATCACTCCACAGCATGTTCTATCTCATAGGTCCGCAGAAGGCCTGGAAGGTGTTTGGGAGGCACACGGCCAAGCCCAATAGAAGGATGTGTTTGATATGTGTGCGTGGCTGGCTGCGGGTGGAAGTCTGTCTCCCAAAGCTGCCTGTGTCTCTTGCAGCCACGCGCAGGGTGATTGCACAATAACCCAAAAAATACACTGCCCCTCCCTACCAAGTTCTCTCTTCTTCCCTGGCCTCTGAAAAATAACCCATGCTAGCATGCGACGTGGGGGCTGTGCCTGTGAGTCGTCAGTCATACCCCAAAGTGGCATGGAAATGCAACTTTTACTAGCGCTGGAGAGGCAGAGAAATAAACCACAGCAAATATTTGACTGATTCAATTATAAATCTCCCCACTTCTTGGCAGAGACTGAGCAGGAATGGTAATTAAGATAACTTAGTGGGTTTCCAGGGGAGCTGGAGGAGCGCAGAGGAGGCTGGACCACTGAGCGGGGCCTGTCGCTTTCCCAGAAGGGAAGGAGTCCGCAGACGGGGAGCCCGCAGCTCAGAGAAGCTCCTGGAAGCCGCAGGGATGCGCACCTGCCAGGGAGGCCGAGGTTAAAGACAGACTCCTTGCCCTTCGGGAAGATGTTATTACTGGGCCCAGGACCCCGGGAAAGGGGGAAAATAACTTGATTGCTCTTTGGAACGTCTGCTCGAGGAGGGTCGGCGCGAGTGGGGAAAGCAATAAACGCTGACATTTGCCGCAGACGCCTGCCGCTCCCCCGGCTCTGCGCTGGCAGCACGGCCGGCGTCCCGGCGACGTCTGATGTGCCTCTCCCTCAGATGGCAGGGCACGCGCCGCGGGCGGCCCGATTGCGGAGAAGCGGCACGTGTGAGCTAGGGCCGCTTGAAGCCGCATGACCGCGGGGTCTCTGGCAGCACCCGGTGACGGCAGGAACGACTTAGCGGTGGTGGGTCATTCTCGGGGTGTTCATCTCTTTCTGCCTCCAGCCAGGCCCGTGGCAGAGTGCGCCCGGCTGATTCCTCATTAAAGCTCAGCACAGCTCCTTTGCTCTCTTTCAAAGGGGCTGAGCGCTCAGGGAAGGGGGGCGGGGTGGCAGCCCTGCTCTGGTGGGGACTGGCTTTCCCCAGAGTGGCCTCGTCTGTCTTTTTTCCGGACTCCCTGCTCAGTTCCTGCTTCTAGTATCTGAGTCACTTAACTAGACATGATCGGCCCAGCTGCAGGCCCTGCTCGGGCCGCTTCGAGAACGAGCCCCCGAGCTTCCAGACAGGAAACAGCATCTGCATTTCCAGACTGAGACAGCTCATCGTGCTGGCTCGGCAGGCAAGAATCGAGCAGATGGCAGCTAGAGAGAAACCAGGGTTCCCTAAAATCAGGAGTCGGAGAGAATTCATCTACAAAGGTGGCATTCTTGATTCTTTCATTACACGTCCTCTCCCAGCAGTGGAAGAAGTAATCATCAAAAATAAGAAAAGCCTATTTTTGCCTGGGCACTTGCTATGCACCCAGCATAGTGGCAAATGCTGACTTGTGCTGTCTCATTTCCTCCTCCCAGAAACCCTAGTCTCATCGTTACATCTCGGGAGAGAATAATAGCTCCTAGACAAGTTAAGGAATGTGGCCAGTACCGACGAGCGTGGTTAGTAGCCAAGCAAGGGCTTGAACTTGGATTTGCACGCGTCTTAACCACTGTGGGAGACAGCTTCACGTTTTCCAAGAACCTGGCTGCACCTGGCCAGCGTATCTGGTGGCTGGCCTGGGTTGTAAGACCTCTCCAGATGCCACTGAGCAGAGAAGGAGAAAGGAGGAGCTTAGCAGTGCTAGGGGCAGACCTAGGCAGTGCAGACTGGCTGCCTGAGGCTGAGGAACCACTCCACTGGAGCAGACAAAAAAGGACTCCTGGAAAAGTCTGGATGGCTTTGCCGGGTGTTGGCCATACCTGGTTTGTAAGCATATTTGGGAGCCGGCCCCTTGCCAACTGCCCAACTGCTCTTTTCCTGTGTTGCAGCCACACTGCTCTCGTCTCTGTTCCTGGAACGTGCCAACCTCATCCCAGCCTCAGGGCCCTTGCCCCAGCTGCTCCCTCTGTCTGGCCGGATCTTTCTCCTGATCTTCTCACAGCCGCCTACTTCTTGTCAATCCTGCCTTGGCCTAAACATCACGACCTCAGAAAGGGCTTCCCTGACCATTCTAAAACCCTCTGTCACCTCCTGTTTCCGTCCTCAGTAAAAACTCATCACTCTTTGGACAACACTTGTTGCTTGTCTACTAATTTGTAGTCCATCTCCCTCTTCTTAAATATGACCCCCTTAGAAGTGGGAGACTTGCCTCTTTCACTTGACACAGTATCCCAGTGCCTAGAACAGTGCCTGGCACATAGCGGGTACTCACTGAGGATTGGGACTGAATGAATGGAAAAGATCTAGGCCCAACGGCAATAATGTCTGCAGTGAAGTGTATGGCAACAAGGTGGCATGTTGGTGGCACAACCACTTATGGGACATGCTGCGGTTTGCATGTTTGTCTTTCCAAACCTCATGTTGACATTTGGTCCCCAGTGTTAGAGATGGGGCCCGATGGGAGATGCTTAGGTCATGGGAGTGGAGCCCTCAGGAATGGCTTGGTGCCAGTGGTCTAGAGTGTTCCAGGGTAGTGAGTGAGCTCTCATTCTCGTGAGACTGGGTTGGTTCTTGGGGGAATGGAATAGCGCCCACTAGAGTGGGTTGTTAGAAAGCTGGGACACCCCTCAGAGGTTTGGTCTCTCTTCCCCTTTAACCTTCTCCACCATGCTTTGACATAGCACAAAAGCCCTCATCCGAAGCCAGGCGGACACCAGCGCATTGCTTCTTGGACAGCCTGCAGAACTATGAGCTAAATAAACCTCTTTTCTTTATACATTACCCAGTCTTAGATATTCCTTTACAGTAACATAAAACAGGCTAAGACAGAACCCAATCTCTTTAGGAAATTTTAGTAAACATCATGCAGTTTTCCCTTATTTTTGTTTGCTGACTACTCGGATGATACTGTGAGCTAACATTTAATGAGGCTAGCCACTGTTATAGGTGATTAACATCTACTCTCTTATTCAATGCTCGTAGTAAGTCTATTGAATACAAATTATTCCCATTTTGCATATGAGGAAACTGAGGCACACAGAGGTTACATAACTTGCCCAAGAGTTAGTAAGTGGTGGAGCTGAGATTCACACTCATGCCTAATAATCGGGCAGCCAATATGCGGCCAGTAAGGGTGCAGGCATACTTAGCCCGGTCTTTGATGGGCAAGCAAGCCCCAGCTAACTAACACCTGGTTTCACGTGGAAGGCCCAAAGGTTCATGAACATTGAGGCCCAAAGGTTCATGAACATTGAGGTTCATAGAAAAGAAATGCAAGACTATTCATTCCTTCAGCAAACACTGAACACCTACTATGTGCCTGGCACCGCTCTGGGTACCGAGGATATGGCAGTGAATGACACAGACAAGGGTCCTGTCCTCCTGGAGCTGGCATTCCCACAGGGGAATAGGATGTCAGGGAGTGATGAGGGCTACGAATAAAGAATAAAGCAAACCAGACACCCCAAATGCCTATCCACAGGTGAACAGACAAACAAATTGTAGAGTACCCGTACAATTGAGGATCTGCTCAGTAGTAAAAGGAATGGGCCCGGAGCCACACGACGACATGGGTGAATCTCGCTGATGTTCGCTGAGTGAGACAAGCCTGACGCTAAGCAGCACAGGACTCCCTGGCCATGACACTCCAGGGGAGACAAAGCCAATCGCTAGTGACGGGAAGCAGACCAGTCGGTGCCTAGGCCGGGGTGAGGCTGGGATGGGGCGCAGAGCAGCTCTTGAGGGTGGCAATGTCCTTGTCGTGGCTGTGGTGACACTTCCTCAGGAGGGTGTGGTTTCCAAATTTTAGGAATCGAAGTGGACACTTAAAAAATGCGTGCATTGGGTAGTTTTAAAATTATAACCTAAGTAAAGTTGATTTAAGAAAAACGAAGTGGGGCAGGGTGATAAAATGAAAAAGAATATCCTGTTTTAGATTCACTCATCAGGAAAGAGCCACCGAGGGCAGAGGCCTGAAAAGAGTCGGGGAGGATCCACGTGACTGTCTGGGGCCGTTCCAGGAAGGGAGGACATCCACTCGGCGTGAGAAGCTCGGGGCAGGACGAGCGTGGCATGGCTGAGAGCAGGAAGCGGGGCGATGTGGGGGCCAGCGCGTCGGGGGCACACTGCGGGTCAACCAGGCTGCAGAGGGACCGGCAAGCTGGAGGGACAGAGCTGTTCGCGGAGCACCTGCTGCGCACAGCCCCAGCTGCGAGCGGGGCCACAGTGGTGGCCCATGTCTCGAGCTTACCCTTTGGATTCCCCCTCTGTGCAACTGGAGGCCGGTGGAGGGTTTCAGCGACTGGATGCCCCGTGAAGTGGCTGTAACAGAGGAGACTGGAGCCTTTTTTGTAGCAATAAGAAAGCTGCTCGCCGGGCGTGTTTGCTGAGCCCGGTTCTTACGAGGCCCTCTGGGGCCGGCCGGGGCTTTGGTGGTTTGCTGGCTGGAGATAAGCAGATTATGGGTTCTGCCAAGTTTCCCCCCCATATATCAAGCCTAAAATTTGTGCTTTTTTCCAGTCCCAAAGGAGTATATTTCGAATGTCTCGGGGGTGGGGGTGATGTAGGGGGAATGAAAAATGAATAGAAAAGGATAAAGTGTCACTGCTAAGGGATAAGGCAGCTCTATCCCCACTAATACCCTGCCCGTCCCCGCAGCCCTCCTCAGAGCTGTCTCACGGTGGGAGTCCCCACAGAAACTGCAAGAGGCCAGGCAGGGAAAGGTGGGGACAGCACAGTTCCCAGCAGGTGGATGAATTCCCTGGGAATTCTTGGAGGGGCATCAAAGCCAGCACCCACCAGCCACAGGAGGCCAGGGCCAGCTCTCGCTGTCCTCTGCGGCAGCACATAGTAAGTGACAAACAAATGTTGGCTGCATGCAATGCTATGGTCTGCCTCTGGCAGAGTGACAGGGTTTCCTAAAGACAGGGTTTCCTTCAGGGAACGTTTCCCCTCTCACATGCAATTTCTGCGAACAGGTAGAAACAGTTGAAAGCTGTAAGTCCTGATCTCCTACTTTCAACAAGACTTTCCCTGAAGTACAGAAAAGTGTGCGTTCCCAGTTAGAAGGGTGACTCATGATTTTACGACATCTGGCCAGTTGGTCCTTTTATTTATTTATATATTTATAACGCGTGTTCCTTGCTGGGGTTGGGTACACAGCTGTAAATGTGCAAGAACTCAACACAGGGGTGCAGCTGTTAAGCCTCCGAAGGGGCTGCCCGTCCCAGCTCACTCCTGGCCTGCAAGGGCCACCTCTAAAAGGAAAAGTTACGTCCTCATTGGTGGGGAATGGCTAAAGAAAAGCACAGTTTCTACAAAGAGGACAACCATTATGTGAAGCTTTGAAACAGGCTACACAATAAGCAGTATCTTCATTTGCCCCCTGCTTGGAGAAATCTTTCCCTCGCTCTTCTTTCTCTCTATCTGCTTAGCTCATCCTCCAAGATGCCCTTGGGTAGTCTTTCCTCTAGGAAGCTGCCCGAAAATCTCTCACAGTTTAGAAATAATGGCCTACTTTTAAGCTTCCAAATCTCCTGTATCCAACCCTTTAGTAATAACAATAGCTGACATTTGTCAGATATGTTACGTAAGGAATGGGAACAAACCCTGCAAATGGCATATGGCAGCAGCCCCAAGAAACACACAAGAGCACAGTGCTAGCAGGACGCGTATTGTTCACTCCTCTCTCGTCCCACAGAGAGCTGTGCTTGGGCAGGACACAGCTGCATGCAGTGTGCATTGTGCCTCAGGAGAGCTACCCCAAACCTCTGCCACCTGTCCTATTTGTGAAAGGATGGGGAGAGAGGACTCACTTGACTGAGTAGGAAGATCCTGAGCTCTGCAATCTAGATTAGAGTTCTGATGACCAGCCACACCTCGGTTTGCGTATCAGCGGGAGTATCCGCCAGCTTCCTTGCCGCTCTCCCTGGAGAGCCCCCTTGTTGCTAGGCTACCTGCCAGTTGGTCGTGAGGGCTGTAGACCAGTTAGATTGATTGACTGATCTCCGTGGGGCGCTTACTATTTCCTCAGCATTATCTCATTTATTCTCGCAACAACCTGATGAGGTATAGCCTTCATTTTCTGGATGCTGAAACTGAATCTAGAGAGATTCATCTACAGACACTTTAGCTACTTCATAACCGAGATAAGAGTCAAACCCAGACCAGGATGACCGTACAATGTCAGTTCCTATCCTCTGCCCTGCACATGGCCTCTCTCCTCTTTCTCCTTCCCTGCTTAACTCATCCTCCAAGATGCTCTTGGGTAGTCTTTCCTCTGGGAAGCTCCCTACTTGGCCCTCCCTACTTGACGTTGCCATCATTTCTTAACTTGTCACATCCCTCACTCCTTAAATGTAGGGCCAATGCTCTTCATCTTTGCATCCCCAGGATGGACAGACATTCAGTGAGTATTTGTTGAGCTCATGAATGGATTGATTTTACATTTCATCTTCCACAAGGACCTGTCCTCATCATGCTGCCTTTTGATCCAACCCCTCATCATGCTGCCTTTGATCCAGAAGGACAGCAAGTGCTCCTCTGAAGACCAAGTGAGCCATAGTGTTGACCCCATGGAGACTGAGGGGTCAAGGTCAGTGAAATTGATGAGTGTCTCAAGATGTATAAAGATGTCCCAAGATGTACAAAGGCTGTACCATGGGAATGGCTGTCTGACCTCCCAGTGCCTCGCTGGTGTGATTTCTCATTCACTGCATGTTCCCATCTAGTTGTCTTTAGCCAATGGTTTATCAAAAATGTCACTTTTGGCTCCTTGCCCTCCCCAAATCAATAGGAGGGTCTCATGTGGGCTGGCTGTGAAAATATCTCAAATACATCACCAAGGGGAGGGAGCGCACTGGGAATGTGTCCAGTCACAAAATGGCATCCCAAGCCCTACAGAGAGACAGACTCACAAGCATGGGACGGCTGCTCCCAGGAAGGGCCCGAACCTTCCACCAGGTGGGAGGGTGACTCTGGGCAGGTTTCTTCCGTTCTCTGTGTCTCTGATCCCCAAGGGGGGGGATAATAAAAGTATCTATCTCGCAGGGACATTGTGAGTTTGGCCCAGCTCATGGTAAGCACTTAACAAATGTTAGCTATTCTCATGCTTCTCATTATTGTTTTAAAAGCTTGATGTGTTGTAAAGCCTTTGAGCCAGCAACTCCACTCTAAGAATTCATCACAAGGAAATTATTAAAAAATACATGAACACATACCTGCAAGAATGTTTTCTGTAGAATGATTTAACGTATTGAAAGAGGTGGATTGGTTAAAAAAAAATTTATTCAAGACAATGTACTATTTTTGAGTCATTTAAAATGAGTTTGTGGAAAAATTTTCAGATTTGGAAAGATGTCCTCTCCCTATTGTTAAGCAAAGACTCAAGGTGAAAACAGTGTGTATGATAGGATCCTATATTTGTAAAAATGATTACTATATATAAACAGAGACCTGCCTAGAAAATATACTGAAAAATGTTAATGTTTTCTATTTTTCCTATAATCACCATATACTACTTTATAATGAGAAAAACACAAATAAACGTTATCTTTAAAAAGATTGAAATTTGTTTTGTTTGTTTGGGGGCTTGTGCCATGAATGCTTTGAAAAACATAATAATAGTTCACACCATTTCTATGTGCCAGTGTGATTCTAAGTGTTTTATAAAGATTACTTCATTTACATCTTCTAACATGGCTATGAGTGTATAATATTATTATCTCCATTTTACAGATGAGGTAACTGAGGAACAGAGAGGGTGAGTGACTTGCCCAAGGTCACACAGCTTGGAAGTGCTAGAGGTAGGAGTTCAATGCCAGGCAGTCTGAACTGGTCCATGCTGCTTCTGCCTAAGCTCTCCTGTGTCTGAAACAGCAGCATCAATGTCCCACAGAATGCTTATTTAAACTTTATTTTCTAAACAATATATTTTAAAAATTATAATTAAACCCCACACTGACTTGATTTATACAGTAGGATTTAGTTATCTGAGAATATTTGGAATTAGTAAGAGACCACTTAAAATGGATACACTAAACAAATGGCAATATGTTTGGTTAGGACTTTATCTTGAAAAAGGAAACTCTAGTTATGGGAAAGTTTATTTTGTCTCATATTTAGGACATTTCAGGTTGTATCTGCAACTATGCTCTAGTTGTTGGAATGAACACTGAGTTTTCATACATACACAAAAATGTGACACCAGGCATTTCATTCTATCTTAAGCTGCATCGATTGCAAAACACATCCTGTTTTTAGAGATGTCAAAAGATGAGTATTATGTGCATCTTAGAATCGATGAAATACGCGAGGACAATACAACATCACTTTAGTTTGACTGGTGCAACGTAATCAAGAAGGACGTTTCTGTAAGCATGTTGGATGTCTTCGTCAAATTTCCCAAGATCTCTTTTTACGTTTTTATAATCACCCTCTTTGAAGTGCCGATCTTATCGCCTTCTTTGTTAATTTTCTCTGCCTCGGTGTCTAACTGTGCTGCCTCACCCAGATCCATATTTACCAAGGCTTTCCTCTGCCGCAGAGCTCCACCCCATTTTCCCCGACTTGATAAAATTCCTGGTTTTGGCATTTTACTCCGTAAACGATCCCTTTCACATTGTGTTGCAGATGCTTCTAGAAATGACTGAGCACCAGAGCGGAGAAGGAGGAGGAAGAGGGTGTCTGATTACTATGTCCAATACACACCAACTTTGTGACCCTAAACCCTGTCTTGGTTCTTCCGAGGGTGCTACTCATCGTAACTACCTCCTAGGGTTATGTGAGGATAAACTAAGGTAACGTATGTCAAACAGTCCTTGGTGCATTGCAGCCCTCGGGTAGTGCCGGCTGTTATTACGAGTGGGTGGAGACACTTGTGTTAAAAGGAGAAGGATCTCCGAGTGGAGAACATTTTTGTAAGTGACCAGATGAATGATTAATGAATATTGTCTTATAACAACATTTGCTTCCCTAGAAAGCATCCTCACTGCGAGGGGCTTCAGTGAACATTTTAGAAGCCATTAATTTTTGTGAAGATCTCGGAATAAAGCTTTTCCTGATATCTCTGAGCAAGATTTGAGCTTCTGTAACTGACGTTTATTAGGAAGCTTGAAGATCTGTTCTGGGCCTTCTTTGAATCCAGGCTGATGGTGTCTGCTCAGATAAAGCTGTACAAGCAGCTGCACGGGCGGGTCCTGTTCAGCTGAATGCCAGGCCGAGCGGAGGCACACGACAGTGCCAGGATGTAAAATCCGGAGTAGGATTCCAAATGAACGTGTAACCTGTCCGTAACGGGGAATTTTTTTTTTTTAATAAAGAGTTTCAAAGCTTGAGTGCAACTCCTCTACTTTCATATCTAAGGCAAGGGATATGAGTAGTTAGATATTTTAAGTGATTTAATCTTAAAACAATTATTTCCTCTTACTCCTCTTTCAAGCTTGTGGATCAATTTAATTTAATCCACAGCCTGTAAGAGGAACCATCAAAGAAAATACTGTTGCGACTTGCAGCTACTGGTATAGATTCATTATGATTTTTCTCAAAATTGCAAACAAAACAAGGTACATAAATAAATGGAATTTTGAGAGTGATTGAGATTACAGTCATAATCTATATCCTCTCAATGCTTGTTTTACTTGAAACAGATTCAACCTGGTCAAAGATTCCTTTTGCTTAAATGGAGAGAGAGAGATGACAAAAATTAAGAGAAGTGTAAAGAATATGGTAACAAATGTTCTTATTTCAGCCATTCAAATGAATAAATGTTAAGATTTTGTAGTATTAATTTCCAGTCTGTGTGTACTTGTGCATGATTTGGAGATGGGTGTGTCTACCTTACCTTTAATATTTTATTATGAATAAAAATAAGTACTTTTTGACATTCTATAAAAAAAGACATGTTTATAGCAGCACAATTCACAATTGCAAAGATGTGGGAACAGCCCAAGTGTCCATCAATACATGAGTGGATTAAGAAAATGTGGTATATGTATACCACAGAGTTCTACTCAGCCCCTAAAAACAATGGTGATCTAGCACCTCTTGTGTTATCCTGGATAAAGCTGGAGCCCATTCTACTAAGTGAAGTGTCGCAAGAATGGAAAAAGAAGCACCTCATGTACTCACCATCAAACTGGTATTAACTGATTAACACTTATGTGCACATACAGTATTAACATTCATCGGGGGTGTCGGGCAGGTGGCAGTGGGGAGGAGGGGATGGTATATTCACACCTAATGGTGCGGTGTGCACCGTCTGGGGGATGGACATGCTTGAAGCTCTGACCTGGGAATGGGGGGGCAAAGGCAATATACATAGCCTAAACATTTGTAACCCCATAATATGCTGAAATAAAAAAAAAAAAACTTCAAAACATCATGTTGTACACAGTAAATACATACAATATTATCTGTTAATTAAAAAAAAAGAATAAAAATAAGTACTTTTAAAACCTAATTCCCAGTCCTATTCCTAGAGGTGACCACCCTCATTAGTTTAGTCTCTGTCTCTCCCTCTCTCTCTCTGGATTTATCAATATATCCACACACATACATTTACATATGGGATATACATAGACATATATATGTAGAACACACATATACAGAGGTTAACATTATAATAATAAATGTGGGTTTGAACTATATATTTATGCTAAGAAAGTTGTCACTTTTATCTGCTTTATATATGGGACTCTACATAATGTCTCACTTGAAGATAAAGGTTCTTTGGTTAGAAAATTGGCAAACTCCTGAATTACTGCACCTCCAAGACCCTACTCAGTCTAAATACGGGATTTGATGCTGCCCCTCTTAACTCACCCCCGTATTCTGTTTGTCTTTCTCTCTGACTTCCATGAACTTAAGCCTTGTCCTTCTAGAAAAATATCCACATCACCCTCCCAAGCCCTCCCCTCCACAACATCTCTCCTGTCAAACTCAAGCGTCCCATGAGATTTCTCCTCGCTTTGCTCGGTAGCTGCCCAGGACGGGGTCCACCGGTTTAGACAGCAGTTTTGGCTCCTGTTAGGATGCCACCAATTAATCAGAAGGGGTCTCCTGAGAAAGCTCTTTCTCAAAGCACTTTCAGTCCAATACAGAAGCAGCCAAGGTTCTCATGGTTTCCCAAAATCTTTCTCTACACCTCAAGCACTTCTGGAAAGGAAGGTTCTGAAAAACATGCCTGTAAAAACATGCCTCCCTCCAAAAGGAAATGAAACATCTTATTAGGGGCTTGTGCAAAGCGCAGGGTGATGCGCTGCGCAAGCTGAGGGCCAAACCCTGGCTCCGCCTCCTCATTCCAGCTCCCCGGGAAGGGCGAGGCCCGGAGAGTCTGTTTGACCGGCAGACGGGCACCTGCGGGCGGGGCAGAGGCAGCGGCAAGCCGACAGAGCCAGGGTGACAGTAGGGCACCCCCGTATCTTAGGAACCTGGTTAGCCCCACCTCTAGTTAAAACCACCTGGACAAGAAAGACGGGGATGAGAGGAGAGAGAGTTCATTTTGAAAAAAAGGATCTGAAATGGAAAGGGATAAACCCGAGCTGGCAAAAACTAATACCACTAATCGCCATCTATAAATCTGCTTTTAAAACATGTCATTAGGGGAATTCTGCTGATGAGGACAAATAGAAATGTTTGCTCAGCTCATTTTATCTTGGTCCACATATGCCCAATCTGCCATATTTGCTTTTATTCGGTATGATCACGGGGCAGTTTGTGGTCTTTTAAACAGTTCCCTTCTATTGGCTAATGAGTGTGACGTGTGGGTAATTTTATTTCCCATCCTGTAGACACAGCTCAGCTTAAAGCGTCAGGGGATGACAGTGTCTGTTCCTGTTTTCCTGCCATTCAATCCCTGGTACCCCGCTTTAATCAACCCGCCGGAGCTTCGAGCTCCCCCTGTGCTTCTAAGTTGCCTCGGGAAGTCACTGGGCTCGTAGCTTCATCAGTCTGAGTGATGAAATAGGCATTTTTAATATTTGCTAAACAGGATTGGGGAGAAGGTGAAGTCCCGGCAGGGCTCCCGAGTGGTTACTGCATCCTGTTGTCTCAGGTTAATCATGTACCTAATTTGCTGATTATTGACTTGTTCTCGCAAAGGATTTTACTTGGTCTGACATATCGGTAGCCATCAGTGATGAACTGTCAAGCAAACTTGCTCACTGCCTTAACCACCCAAGATCCTGACTTGCAGCAACCGCCTTTGAGATTTCCTTTGATGCCTAGCTCTGTAGCCGGGTCAGATTATTATTCTATTTTTCAGTCTGATCTGTTTCCTTCCTAGAACTGAGGCTGAGCAAATCTGACACAGTTTGTAGGATTTCAGATATTTCACAAGATCTCTAGGTTTCTGTGCTACACACACCATCCCCATAAGAATCTGAGTTGGTAGGTTAAGAATGGCTTAGATTGACTTTTGTTTTTTGGTCTGTGTCTTTAAAAATGCAGTGCAAGGTGTCAAAGATGCTGCATTTAAAACACAATATAGTATCTGCCTTTCAAACCGACAAAGCTTAAAAATCGACAATGTCCAATTTATGCAAGAGTTCAAGTAAATAAAATGGGCACGGATATAATGCTTGTGGGGAGGAGTGGAACTGGCACAAATTTGCAGAAGGACAATTTGGCAATGTGAATAAAACCCTCAAGAGTTTATTTTTAGGAAAAAGATTAGGGATGCACACAGAGACCAGCCACTAGGACAGGTATCGTAACAGTTTATGTGTAAGTCATTAGGGCTTTTCGTTGATATTTCTGGTGCTCTTCCTTCCAGAGACATCATCACCTTGTACTCCATCCTCCACCAAAGTTAGGATGTGACTTGCTTTTGTCGATATGAGACGGGCTTAAGTGATAATGTGTCCACTCCCAAGCAGAATTCTTTAGGAGCTGGTGCACAATTCCCCACCTTCTCCTTTCTTTGTTCCTGACAGTGGAAGCTTCACAGGTCCACGTCCTTGAATGAGGTGGACATTAAGCAAAGTCCTCATTAACCCAAGACGGACATATGAAGTCAGGTTTTCCATCCTCAGCCCTTTTGACATTTGGGGCCAGGGAATTCTTTGTTGCGGCCGTCTTGTGCATGGCAGGGTGTTTAACTGCATCTCTGGCCTCTACCCTAATAACTAGATACTAGTAACGACCTCCTCCCCAGTTGTGACAACCAAAAATATTTTCAGTCATTGTTAAGTGTTCCCAGTGTGAGCGTGGGGGAAGGGCAGAATCGACCCTGTTTGAGAACCACTGATGGGGCAGCATAAAGAAGAAATAGCCTGTGCTCTTTAAAGGTGCTACGATTCTGAGGCTGGTGAGTTTTTACTTCTTTTTTTTTTTTTTTTAACTACAATGGGTATGTTTTGCTATAGCAAAAACAATATATAAAACATTTAGCAAAAAGAGACTGTCTCAAATTGTGGACATTTCTACTTTATTCCTTTTGTTTCTCTGGGTTTCTAAAAATTTTTTTGGGCAATGAAATGTAGTTTGTTCTTTAGTAAGAAGAAAAAACTAGAAAATTAATTTTATTTTAAAAAAATCTATATTTGCATAATTGTCTATATACAGGATTTGTTAGGGTTATGCAGAATTTCTAAGAGTAATGAAACACTGGTATGTAATGTCTCTCTATATCTTTCTATTGTTTTGAACTCCTGACCTGGAGCGATCCTCCCACCTTGGCCTCCCAGAGTGCTAGGATTACAGGCGTGAGCCACCGCGCCCAGCCATCCTTCTATCGTGCTCTAGTTTACAACGTGTCTTCCCATCCTGCCTTTGTTGTTGTTGTGTAAACGCAACACTGTGAGGCAGGTAACATAGGCAGGAAGGAAACTGAAGCTAAGGGAAGTTAAGGGACATGTTTAAGGTCACTTGGTTAATCTGTGGCAGGGCCTTCCTTTTGGACTTTCTCTCTTATGCCATATTGCCTCTGTATCTCTGTAAAAAGCCAGTTCCAAAGAGTCAACAGGGACAGATTCTGATTCTTGGGAAATTTAAGTAAGTAACAAAGGATTCTCCTCTGTATTTAATATCCTTGGACAAGGATACTAAACTTTGTAGGCTCTTGGTCAGAGCACGGTACTCAATAAAATTTCAACAACCATTTCATGCAACACAGCCAATAGAATTTCATATTCTCCCCCCAACCTCTTTCTTTTTCTCTTTTTTCCAGCTCAAATGAGTCACCTTGGCTAGACCGCCAATCCCCATAGAACTTATGTTCCTTGATAGGATATACCAATAGAAATGAGAAATTCTATAATGGTTTGAGACGTGAGTTAGTCACCTATCCCTGCAAAGAGCTAAGCACCGTCTCCTTGAGGAAATGTAGCTCATCAAATGGACATGAATGCATGTAATGACGGCGGATGAATGTGAGACTGTGTAGGGAGTCTTTTCCTTTCTTCCTTCCTCTTTTTAAACAGTGCCCCTGCATTGCACCTGTCTTGTGCATTTTTAAGCATCCGCATGGAGCCTTGCTTACCTGACCCTCCAGTACACACTGAACTCCCAAACCGGCAGCTGGACTGAAACCTCAGCACGCATCACCAGCCCACGCCTATTCATTTTCCTTCCCTTGTTATGTGTGACGGGACTGTCCCTGCAGTGTAGCTATTTTGAGAGGACGATCGCTAGAACAATCACAGGCTAGGCAGGAGATGGACAGTGCAGTGTAGCCACAAAAGAAGAAAAGACATTGTCATTGAGGATTTGAGTCCTGAATGTCAGAACAGCAGGGAAACTTGGTGGAGTACGTTTCTGCCTGTTGTCCACTATCACTCAGTTACAAGTTACCGACTTGACTTGCCCAGATTGTCAGCTTTTCCATGATTCTACTTGCCCAGAGCATGCAAGGGAAGGGGGCTAATAGTGCTTTGGAACTACCGTGGGGAAGAAGTGTTTCCTTAGCAAAGCTCCTTGCATCCAACTGGCTGAGAGGAAAGTTACGCTCAGCTGTGCCCAGAGGCATGTTCATACTTTCTCAAATAATGCCAATAAGCAGATTTCACTGCTGTAAATCCCTCATTATGCTACAGTGGAATCAGTGGAGCCTGAAGGTCAAGGAGATCACCTAAGAATGTGCATAACCTCCTAGAGCCGCACGCTGCCGCCCGGCCAGAAGCTACAGAAATGTTCGGGGACTCCTTTCCACTGAATTCTTCTCTTTCTCTTGATGAGAATCTCTTTGAAAAGCAGATGTGATTTCTGTATCAGGAGTTCTGCTTGGTCAGGGGCTATGTTAACTCATCTCTAGATAATCAGTTCCTTAGGCCAATAAATATTTTTCTGGACGGATGGATGGAGGACTTATTGATTACCACATTACATACGGGTCCCTGTAGCATGGACTGTGTGTGGTAATAAAAACCTACAGAGCCTTCTCTGCTCAAAAAAGAAATAGTCCTTTTAGCTCTTATATTGATCACTTTAGGCTGTAAAGATGGGATTGCAAATAAGTTTCATCTTGAGCGCCAACACTGGTCGATTGGTAGTGGCTGCCTTGAGAGTCAGGCTGGAGGTACGTGTGCACTGGGCTCAGTAAGGAAAAGTGCTGCCATCGACTGGCCACGTCTGCCACGAGCTAAAGGTGAGGAAATGGTGGCCTGACTACCTTGCATTTGCCAATGGGTTTTAAAGCTTTAAATTCTTCCAATTGAATTTTCTAGATGAATACCTTTCCAACATATTTCAAAGTCAGCTTTGACTGGATATATGCGTGTTTTCCTACCATTGGTGTTTTTTGCTAATGTCCTTTTTATTCATGCTGGATTTGAGGGCAAATGAGGTAGGAAAACCCCACTTGGTTTTTCTGAGGATATTCAATTCTTGTTGGAAAAGAAAATCAAGCTAGGTAAGTGTTAATTCACTCCAAGTGGTATGTATAATAAAACTACCAGGACAAATTCAAGGAAGAATGAGAAGAAAAACATTGAGATCTGTAATATAATTCAATCTCTTCATTCCCAGCACTGGGAATAATCTCAGTTTCATGGTGCCAAGGGCTTCCCAAGGAACTTAGTCCAGGGAAGCCACAGAGAAATACCTGCTGAATTTTGGATTAAATCACTCTTTTCATACATAGTAAGATGCCACCTTTTAAACAAAGCCACTCAATAACCAGAACACCTGAACAGAAAGTACCCAACAATTAACCTTCATCAGGTAGAGATATTATCTTTTTTGGGGGGAGATAAAATTCATATGATATATTAATAATTTTTGCTATTTGACAGTTCACTGGTTTTAGTATATTCTCTGTGCTGTGCAAACCATCAGAGCTATCTAATTTCACGACATTTTTTCACCCTCTCTCCCCCAAAAAACCACAGCAGTTACTTTTGATTCCCAGTTCTCCACAACCATTAATCTACTTTTTCTCTCTATGGATTTGTTTATTTCTCTATTCTGGACAATTCATATAAATGGAATCACGTAATCTGTGGCCTTTCGTATCTGGCTTCTTTCACGCAGCTTAGTGTTTTCAAGGTCCGCCCGTGTTGCAGCGTGTAGCAGTAACCCATTCCTTTCCATGTCTGAACAATATTCCATCACATGGGTGTATTACATTTTGTTTATCCATTCATCAGTTGGATGTTTGGGTTGTTTCCACTTTTTGGCTATGATGAATAATGCTGCAATGAACATTGGTGTTTACATTTTTATAAGAAAATAATGTTTTCAGTTCTCTTTGAATATATACCTAGCAGCGAGTGGAATCGCTGGGCTACATAGGCGATTCTAACTTTTGGAAAAATTGTCAAACTCTTTTCCACGGTGCCTGTGTCATTTTGCATTCTTGCCAGCAATGTACAAGGGTCCTAATTTCTCCACATTCTTGCCAACAATTTTTACTGTCCATCTTTTAATTATAGGCACCTTACTGGGTATGAAGCAGTATGCACATATTTTTGAACACTTGGTTACATCAAACGTGGTCATACCTGGGCATGAGATGGTGGAAGTCCCCTTCTTATGTAAACACCAAAGAGAGCGTCCTTCCCGAGGGAGATGTTGAACTTTAAGAACTGGGGCTGACTGATGTGAATCTGTGACCTCCAAAACACCCCTGGTGGGACTTCTTGTGTCACCCGCCGACCAACTTCTGCTTCGCCGCTGTCTATGCTGCTGTTTTTCAATGACCACGGCACTAGAAAACAGGAATAGACACCAAGTCAGTGACATTTGTACACAGAGTTGTCTCTATATTTCTGTTTAATTACATGCCAAGAGTTTTCTTTTGTTTTAATATTAAGATTAAAGTCATGGCACGTTTTTTTTTTAAGTCATAGTTTTTTTTTTTTTAATCCTAAAACATTTAGGATTTAAATAACAAAGCTATAAACTCATGGCCCAGGGCATCTGAAATCTTGGCAGAACGCTTTCTAAAAATTCTGTGATTATCCTTTACTAATCAAATATACTAAGATCTGGAGTCTGATAAGTACATGTAGAACTTCTAACCACCCCGAATGTGACTGCGATGTAAAAATTATCAGCAGGGGAGGGGAGGGTGATGTTAATTTGGCACAAAATTTAATTCTTGTAGCCTTTTATTATTTCCAGACACAAACAAGTCCAATATACTCTGACATTTTGAAGAAAAATCAGTTCAGAATAAACACAACAACTCAGTAGAAAATGAGAACTTGATCTCAGGCAAACCTAAGATTAGGTTAGGTCCTTCCCTGAGTTAGAGGGAGGGGTCTGAGAACCACAGAGAGACCACACCTTTCTCTCCCGGTGATATTAATGCATCTTTGCTATGTGATTTGAAATTGCTTATGTTGAAAACATTGTTTGCCCACACTCAGCATCCTTTAGAACTTTAAAAATAGGAGTTTCAGAAATGCCTATTTTTAAAGAGGATTTCTTAATAACAATGAACCAGTCAGCACTCCCTATGCTTCCAAGAGTGGTTTCTTTTGCAACCACTCTGGGAACCACTCTTAAGGAAAAACTGAGAGTTACTAGTAGTTGCCCGAGAAAAACAAGCTAATCATTCTCTCAGAGCCTCATTTTCCTCAGCTCTAAAATGAACAAAAAACCTAGTTGGAACCTCGTTGTATAAAGGTAATTTGTGATTCCTTCAAATGGTTTCTGAATTCAACAAGAAATATAAAATCACATCATATCATCCCCCTATCTTCTTAAGAACTTCTGAACCCAGTCATCCCAAGCACAGAAAGAATTGAAGTCATTTCTGTTCTGAGGGTCTTTTCACTGCTGGGGCCACTGGTCACTTTGGTGACCCTATAGATCTGAAAACTTCCTCAGCCTGATGGGCAAAGGCTGGGAAACGAGCTCCCCCTGCATTCTGCAATGGATGGATTCTTCTGAAAATATTTATCCACATTTGTCCACATACATTGCAAAGAGTTTGAACGGTCAGGAGAAATTACAAAAGTGCTGAAGACTGGCTCGAACAGTGAGTGAATCTACCTGACTCAGCAGAGATGGCTCTGCTGCTGTCTAGCTACTGCAGCAAGACAAGACTCAGAAGTGATCTTGGTCCTAGTTTTCCTATCTGTAAAATAGAGAGGTGACATTTTTGGGTTTCTGAAGGCCTTCCATGTCTCAATTAAAAAAGAAAACCACAGAGTGACTTTCTCCCCTTTTTCTCTAACATGTGAGATGATGATTGATTTTTTTTTCAGCTCAATAGTAGATCAGATCAAAAGTTGACAGGGGCTTAAAATAAAGCAGGAGACACTGGTTTGGATCTTAAGAAGAACCCTTTAACCTCTAGGATAATAAAATTAGGGAATGGGCTCCTAAGGGAAGTTTGGAAGCCTGTATCACGTAGCATCTTTAAAAAGAAAATGGACAACTGGAAGTCGTAAGTGGATCAGGCCATTAGATGGGGACTAGATGGTTTGCTTGTCAAACATTCTGAACCTTTTTATGTTGGCTACATATCCGATGGACACTGAATACTTGCCTGCAGGGAAGGAAGATAGCACACCGTTTAAGATCAGAAACCCTGGGCTGAAATTGTCTTGGTTCAAATCCTAGCTTTGAAACTTGCTAAGTGTATCAACTCATTGTGCCTCAGTTTCCTCACATGTATCATTGGGACACTATTAGTAATATTTACTTCATAGAGTTGTTATGAGGTTTTAATGAGTTAATCCACACAAAACTCTTAGAATAATCTCTAGCACAAAATAAGTATTATAATCATCACCTGTAAGGTCCTACGCCTAAATCGAGTGCTGTTTCTTTGGGGGTTTTGCTAAAATCATGGCATGTCCAGGGAGAAACATTTGTTACCACAAGTTGATTAGAAGCTCTGATTACTATAAATTGGAAACTAATTTTTACTTTAAAATGCTGCTTTTGATAGATTTACCCCAACCAGATAAAGCCTTTTGGTGAAGGATAATCATAAAAGGACCCAGTAAGGAAGATGTACAAAAAAAGAAAAAAAGAAAGAAAGAAAAAAAAAGCCCTCTGGAGAAGAATAGTTTGGTGTCCTCTGATGGAGACCAAAAGCAACCCTAGCGATCGTAGTGCGGCAACAAGTAACAGAAATGCATTAAAAATAAAAAAGAACTTTAAAGACATGATTCATCTTGAAACTTAATAAGATGGGCTTTGGTTTACATCTGTTGGGCTTTCAGGGGTTGCTGGGTTAATGACAGGATATGAAAAAGAGGCAGGAAATCAGCACCCACGAGCGCTCTAATCTACTGTGGAAACCTAAATGGATTTTGGTAATGTCAAGCCAAATGCAGGTGCCGGAGACGTGCAGGGAAGCGGCCTCTTAGAGTGGTCGCCCAGGAGGAATTCAGACTCGGAGCCTCAAAGGTTTGGTTCTTATAGCAGTGGGATCCCGCTGCCTTTCCTAGACCTCCGCTTGGGGACATTGTTGGACCTCAGTAAATTAGCTGCTACTACCAATGAGTGCAGACTGCTCTCTCACTAGCCACACCGCCCTCTAGGGTTTTAGATGCGCCCCTCCTCATGTCCCATCCACTGTATAAGGCAGTGACCCTGGGTGATGAAGTACAAGTTTTGGAGTCAGACAGAACTGGATTCAAATCCTGACTCTGGTTCTTCCATGCTGTGTGACCTCTAGTAATTTGCTTTACCTCTCTGGGCCTCCAGTCCATTTTTTTGTAAAATGGGAGAAATAATACTAACTACCTCATGGGAGTTAACAAGTGGAAGTACACAAAGAAGCACATAATAATAGCAAAATAACTGCTAGCTTGTTACATGGAATGAAATAAAAGAATGAACAACTCTATGGCAAAACATCTGGCTTTCTGTTCAGAATAAGGAATTTTCTAAGAGTCAAAAAAATTGTGTGTGTACATGTAATACATATGTATGTATATATGTACACACATATGTATATATCTCTCTAGCTTTCTATCAAGAGCCTAATTCTTCTAGAATAGACTTTACTATGGGAACAGGCTTACAATTGGGAGTCAGGGCCTGGTCCAGGTCAAGTGTACCTTCACACTGAAGTTCTACTTTCCTTTACAACATCATCCTTAACCCCCATCTGCACCCAGATAAATGGTTCTTTCTCGGTGTTTTCATAGCATTTACACTTAACGCTACTGCAGCCTTCAGCAGCTGTTGTTGGGTACAGTAACTGACTTTGCACACCCTCCCAAGTCTCACACTAGCCACTGTGCTCCCTGAGGTCAGGCAGAGCTGTGGACTCATCTCTCGGTTTCCTAAGCTTTGCACTTGGTGATCATGTGTGACCCATACATGATTATTGAACTGGATCAGACTCTACTAGCCCATCTGGTGGACTATTTTAACCAACTCCCCAGTGGGCAAAATGAGATCCTTAAGGAAGATTTACTTTGAAAAGCTGCATATAAACTGAACTTCTGTTTTTTAAATAAAATAAGCTTTTGAAAGTACTATTATGAAATTTACTATCTAAAGAACCTTCCTTGTGGATCCTTGTGAAGAGTCATGAGTAAATGCTTAATTTATCTTTTGTGTAAAATCTTATAAGTAAACAAACAAACAAACCAGGGGAGGTAGAATGCAGTGGAAAAGTCCTTTGGTTGAGAGCCAAAAGTCAGGAGTCCTTGAGCTGATACTTAATGACCTTGGGCCTTCTGTGGAAGGAACAGGTGTAAACAAAGCATTCTGTTGATGAACTTCCATCCTTGTTTCTAAGCAGCTGGATAGGTATAGGCAGGTCTGGCTCTTGAAGTCTCAACATCCTAAGCTATATAAGAGAGGTTTGGACCCAAAGATGGCATTTCACTCTAGCCTACTGTGGTCTCAGAGTGGGTCAGAAGGGTCATCCTGGGTATATGCTATGGAGAATGTGTGTGTGTGTGTGTGTGTGTGTGTGTGCGTGTGTGCGTATGTGTGGGGTGTCAGCAGGAAGGAGGAGAGGTTACCAGAAAGCATTTATGGTTGATTAATTTACAGGTCACTTCATTTGTAACAAAGTTGATTTATTTAACATAAGAAATCCATACTGTCGAACAGCTAGGGACTGCTTTCCAACTCAATTCTCCAGGGGTGTAACTGAATTATGCTTTTGCATAGAGGGCTTTTCAATTTTTCCCCATATGTGTTATGTGAACGTGTGTGACACACAGTCATGCATCACTTAACAACAGGGATACATTCTGAGAAATACACCCTGAGGTGGTGACTTTGTCATTGTGCAAACATCATAGAGTGTGCTTAGACAAACCTAGATGGCATAGCCTGCAACACCCCTAGTCTATATGGTATGGCCTATTGCTGCGAGGCTACACACCTGTATTGCACGGTATTGACTGAATACTGTAGGCCATTGTAACACAATGGTGAATATTTGTGTATCTAAACTATCTAAACACAGAAAAGGTACAGGAAACATACTTTATGAAAGATAAAACATGGTACCACCTGCATAGGGCACTTACCAGGAATGGAACTTTCAGGACTGGAGTTGCTCTGGGTGAGTCAGTGAGTGAGTGGTGAGTGAATGTGAAGGCCGAGGGCATTACTGTACACTCCTGTGGACTTTATAAATACTGTACACTTAGGCTACATTGAATTTGTTTTATAAAAAGTAATTGTGCTATAACATCATGACGACTGTGTCACTAGGTGATAGGGATTCTTTAGCTCCGTTACAATCTGATGGGACCACCGTCGTCTAGTCTGTCAATTGTTGACCGAGATGTTGTTATTTATGCAATGCAGGACTATATTTAATTTATAGACCTTATTCAAATTTGTCAATTGCTGCGCTAATATTCCTTACAGTAAAAGAAAAAAGGGTTGTTTTTTCTGTATACTTTTAAGCAATCTTGAAAATGAGTGTGTATAACTTTTGTAATTTTAAAAACAATGAAAAAGAGGAAAATGTGCAACTACTGCCTCCAAAGAGATAAAAAGAAATTGCTTCGGCCAGCGTGGAACTCTATCGCCGGAGGTCAAGTCCCTGGGCTGGTGTCCAAGAGTACAGATCTCTGCTGGTCTCTACGGTCAAACAACAGCATCAAAGCCAGGCCAAGTCCCACGGACAGGGATGGGAACCTGAGCTCGCCCCAGCCACGCCTGCTTTTCTAGGGCCACCAAAATGGCTAGTCCCTGACATGACACCACTGAGAGGCAGATAGCAAGGAAACAAAGTAATTAAGGTTTCTAACTTTACCCACAGGTTGGGTATTCTCATACTGAGAAGTTCTGAGACCTCAGGAGACAATGCTGCACAGTAGAGCTGGTCAGTCCTGGGTTTGACTCTCAGCTCTGATGAACTGGCAGCTGTGTGCCTTTGGGTTAATTGCCACCCTCTCTGAGTCTGTCTACTCATCTGTATAAGGGAGTTGCTTTTTTTTTGTTTTATTTTTAAGACATAGTCTCGCTCTGTTGCCTGGGCTAGAGTGAGTGCCATGGCGTTAGCCTAGCTCACAGCAACATCAAACTGCTGGGCTCAAGTGATCCTTCTTCCTCAGCCTCCCAAGTAGCTGGGACTACAGGCATGTGCCACCATGCCCGGCTAATTTTTTCTATATATTTTTAGTTGGCTGATTAACTTCTTTCTATTTTTAGTAGAGACGGGGTCTTGCTCTTGCTCAGGCTGGTTTTGAACTCCTGATCTTGAGCGATCCTCCTGCCTTGGCCTCCCAGAGTGCTAGGATTACAGGCGTGAGCCACTGTGCCTGGCCATGGAGGTGCTTTTGAGGATTAAATTAAGTGGCACCTGACTTGTCGGTGCTTCTACATCTTTCTATCCTATCTGTGGCAGGGGCACCCAAAATTGGCTGTAACTGCTTATCTTAGATGTGGAGGGTAAATTTATGATGGTCTAATTGAAAACATAGGCTACCTAGTATAGGCACTAAAGAGGACCAAGAGGTGGAGTTGCCCTTAATGAATAGGTAGTCATTTTCCAGAGCACTGAAAGCAATACACAATGAAGGGTCAGTGTGTCCACAGATGGGGGAAGGGGACCGCAGGTCACATGTGTTAAGATATGATGGCCGGAGAAAATGAAGTCACAAGTTCATTCACTCCAAATTGCTGGTGTTGATGTGTGCTCTAGCTCTGCGGTCCCCAAGCCCCAGGCCACGGACAGGTACTGTCAGGAACCAGGATACACAGGGAGGTGAGCGGTGGGCTAGTGAGCAAAGCTTCTTCTGTATTTTCAGCTGCTCACCATCGCCCGCATCACTGTCTGAGCTCCGCCTCCTGTCAGATCAGCTGCAGCATTAGATTCTCAGAGGAGCGTGAACCCTACTGTAAATTGCGCATATGAGGGGTCTAGGTTGTGGGTCCTTATGAGAATCTAATGCCTGATGATCTGAGGTGGAGCTGAGGCGGTGATACTAGCGCTGGGGAGCCGCTGCAAATACAGATCATTAGCAGAGAGGTTTGACTGCGCAATAAATGTAATGTCCTTGAATCATCCTGAAACCATCTCCCCCTCCCTGGTCCATGGAAAAATTGTCTTCCATGAAACTGGTCCCTGGTGCCAAAAAAGTTGAGGACCACTGCTCCAGCTGCTTCTCATGTGGGCAACTCTGTGCAGTCTGCTCTAGTGAAAAGCAGCCAGGTTGCATTTATTTAACAATGATTAATAAATGTCCTAAGCAATGCTGCTGGGTCATTCATTCATTCATACTTTCATGCAATGAATATTTATCAAGCATCTACTCTACTACTAGGTAATCTTTGGTCAACAGAACTCGGGTATATGTCATATCCACATCATCCCTTATCCAGGCAGTGCACAGTCCAGGGTCCTAAGGCCTCAGTTTGGGATTGAATTTGGGGCATCAGGAGAAGACGCATAAATGGCATCCTGTGTTCATTCTGTGAAAGCCTGGCCAGTATGGTTGGGTTCTAGGCAATGCTGGACATGGCACCCTGGCACGCAGGACCAAGTCCAGCCCACATCTCCCAGAGCTGGGGCTTCCATGGCAGACGTTTCTGTCTATCCGTGAGCTGCACAATGAAAAGTGGAGATGATCGTTTTGCCCTGAGAAGCAGATGCTTAAGACACAATGGTTCATCTCTAGCTTAAAGATGAGATTTCTGGGCTTTTAGAGGCAACGCTCTAAAGATCAATTTTACAGGACAGTACAACTCTGTAACTCCATGGAAGATTGCTCATGTAAATGTGAAAGTATTGCCTATTTCTGAAACACGTACCTAAAATTTCAACCACTTAAATAAGAATGATGTCGGGCAAAACGACAGCCTTCCATAGCCACATTAGGAGCTAATCATTTCAGAAAATGTTGCCATAATTCATTTATGGAAACAGCGAAACTATTCCCCAAACAAGTGATAAAGGGAATGGACTCATAGTCATATCGGGGAAATGAAGCCTCATATTAATACTTTCTAACTTAACCGAACTCTGGAGGCTCCTCGCTGTAAATCTGCCTTGCAGATTATCCTGCCTCACATATTTTTATCTATTGCAAATAAAGTTGAATCCAGAATATTGCTACAGTCATTACACCTCGTTTCCATTTATTTGGGAATCAGGACAACCATCTGAGGGTTCTGTTTAACCAACAGATAAGTGAAAAGATTCTTCTAAGGACCTTAGATGCGCTGACCAAGAATATAGCTCATCTGAGAAAGCAGCAGCTCAGCAGCTCTCCCCTGCTGGTGACTGCTATGCTTCAGGGACAGAGCACCGTCCCCAAGTCACTGCACCTGTGATGGTGTTTGTGCCATTACACGGTAATAATGCTTTACACAAAATCCTTCAGCTCTTGGGACTATATGTGGCCTTTACATCTTTTGAAACCTCAATTTGTTGCCTTAGATAAAAATAGACAACTCTTTGCCACGAGGAGTGTTGACAAATGTTTATATTTGACTCTTCGGGTGAACTTGTTTCTGCATTAATATGCAGTTTAGTTTACTAATAGTATTGATAGTAGCTACAATGTATTGCGTGGTTATTACTAGCCACATCATCTGTGATACCCTTATAATTTTTTCCCATTTTTCAGATGCAAAGACTGAGGTTCATGGAAGGTAAGTGACTTGCTTAGGGTCACACAGCTCTTAATGGTGGATCTGGGATCAAAAGCCACATTTGATGAACTCTGAAATCCACATGTCTAACCACTATGCTGACTGCATTTTGGATCCTGTGCTATGCACAGTCGTCCCTTGGAGTCTGCAGGGGATGGGTTCCAGGACCCCTGCGAACACCAAAATCTGAGGGTGTTCAAGTGCTTTATATAAAATGGTGTAGTGTTTGCTTATAACCTATGCATATCCTTCCATATACTTTGACTCATCTCTGGATTACTTATAATACCTAATACAATGATGTACATATGATGCTATGTACATAATATTTATACTGCATTGATTTTTATTTGCATTTTTTTATTGTTTTTTTTTCCCCAAATATTTTCAATCTGAGTTTGGCTGAGTCTGTGGATGTGAAATCTGCAGATACAAAGGGCTGACTGTATATAGGATACACAGAGGTAAGTATCCAGAGAGCAGAGACCAGATCTCTGGGTGTACCAGTTAACTCTGAAAGTGTGGCAAGTGCAGAGGGAGGGAAATTGGATCTCATTACTAATGCCCATGTAAAGCCACCATGATGCTGTGTGTGACAGAAACCATGCAACTTAGAATGGGGCTGTGAGTGACCATCAGATGCAAAAATCCACCAACGTGAGCACACATAAGTGGTATCCATCTGTAACAATGCAGAATAACATGGCCTCCAAAATGAGGGAGTTGTTACGTCGGTGGTAGGTAGGTTGTTGGTGTATTTGCCAGTAGACGTGCAGTAATGGGATGTTTGGCTCAAATATAATGACCCTTTGCCCTTCTGGGAACTTTACTGACTTTGGAAAAGCCCCATGTAGGGAAGTGATCATTTTGAAACCCTGGGCTGTGTTCATTGAGAGGCTGATGAGAGCCAGAGGAAGAATTTACCAGCCTCCCTGCTAATCTGGCTCCTAGTACCATGCATTAAGCCAACTAGTAAAAATCATTATGAAGTTTTTGCTGAAAGGGCAAGTGTAGAAAAACATGTTTCTAAACAGAATAACAGTCTTTGCCATTTTTTTCCAACTTGCATACCATCTGGAAATTCTGATTTTTTTTTTTCAAAGGGTAGGAAAGAAATGTGCTCCAGGCACAAATAAATGTTTACAGCTGAGTTATAAACCGAGAATGGTAGGGCTTAAAACAGACAGGCTGGCAGTGATGGAACTCAAGCTGCAATGACACAAGTGAGGCTGTGGGGAGGAGGCCAGCTCATTCTACATACCGGCCTTTCGAGTAGGAAGTCCTGCTTCCCACTGACCTCATCAAGCAAATGTTTGGGAAGAAATCCTGATCTGGGTTTTTTTCTCTTTTAATCCTTAGAAGGTAAAGGAAAAAGGTGAAGTGGTATTACTGTCTATCATGACATTCTGAAGGCTGTCTTCGTCTTTGGAAAATACAGCATCTCCTGAGAAGTGGAAGGCTGTCTGTTAAATGGACCAGCCGAGAGATGGAATGATGACACCAGTGACAATAACTGAGATTCGTTAATCACTTGTTAAGTGCCTGATACTACATGCAATGTTTTACAAGGGTTATCTCATTTATGCTGGACAACAAGCTTATAAAGGACTTCCATTTCACAGATGAGGAATTAGAAGCTGAGGGAGGATAAATGACCTGCTCATGGTCACGCAGTTGCTAAGTGATGGAGTTGGTGTTTGTATCCAGCCAGACGAGCTCCAGAATCCTATGTTACAGAGCATCTCTTAATGCAAAGCTACCAAGAATATATTATAACCAGTGCTTGGTCAAGAAGGAAAAACTGATGTATTGGGAGTTTGATCTTTCTCTCTGGTCTCCTATAATTTGGGTAGTTAGAGAAAAAGTTCTAGAAAAGTAGAAATGGGTTTGGGAATGATCTAGGGTAATCATAAAACTTTTGCTGTTGTTGTTAAGGGCCAGATAGTGAATATTTTAGGCTTTGTGGGCCATGTAGTCTCTGTTGCAACTATTCAGCTCCACCATTGTATTCTGAGAGCAGCCACAGACCACAGGCAAGTGAAGAGGCATGGCTGAGCTCTAATAAAACTTTATTTACAGTAACAGGCAGCTGGCCAGATTTGGTCCAGGAGATGTAGTTTGCTGACCCCTGATAGAGAAGACACCTTGAATTTAAAATGAGCGATAGGTTTTGAGAATGATCGAAGCAATTCTACTTGGGAGTTTATTCTTTCTTAAAATTTATGCACAGATTGGGTGCATACGAGGTGCCCTTTGCAATTCCTTGTATGCTCTGCCTCTGGGCCTATCCAGTCAAGCAGGCTTCCCTTATGTTACCCGACCGGGTCAGAATACGGTATTGAATCTTCATTCTCAAGGCTTTTCTCATCCCAGATCTATAGAAAAAGTGCCCCGTGCCCTTATAATGAAGATATATGAGTTCATTCCTTTTAACATAGAAATACACACAAGACGGTGAGCGATTCTGGCAGTCTGTGCGCTCCCTCTTCTTTTTGTGAAACCCAACAACCGTCCACGTTAAGGTTTAATTGAAGGAGAGTGCAGAAAAAAAGAAACCCTGGACAAAAACAAATGGAAAAGGGAAAGGAAGACAAAGCCCAAAGAACACACTCTCCCAACTAATTAATCAAGTGCTTTGTTTCCACTAACATATCAGAGTGTGTAGGCTGCCCTGTCTATTAGATTCGTTTCCAAACCTGAAGAGTGTAAATACTCCTAAAGACCAGGTAATGAAATCTCTATTGATGTGCCATCTTAGATGGGACTCACATGCCTGTGTTTTGCTTACATTTTAATTTGCTCCTGTTGGATACTCACCCAGTAATTGCTTAATAAGATTAACCTCCTTGGCAATGTGTGGTGTATCTTGATTAAAACATTATTGGAGTGAAAGATTATTGTATACGGCAAAGAAATGGAGGGGGTGTTATTTAATTAACTTATTGCCAATATATCTTGATTGTCTCTTTGAAACACTGGAAAAGTAGTCGATTGGAATTGATTTGGGTTGTCTGAATGTATAGAATTGGGTAGTGGGGAGCCGGGAGGTCACTGGGTACAGAAATTCACACCCAAGGTCACTCTGGACAAAAGAGAGAGGTGTGTAGAAGCAAACTGAAGCCTTTCTAGTCATTTTATAAGCCACGCTTTAAAACAACTTAGGACGAGATCTGATTATCTTCAGTCATCTGCTGAGTACCATTTCGGTGTTCAGAAAGGAAGTGTTTTGAGTTTTATTTCATTTTTAAGCAACTGTAGATTTTCATACTTTTTCGTAAGTATCCTACTGACAAAATTCATTGGACAGTGATTCGGCAAACGTTTTGTCTGTCTCATAACTCATTTGGAAAATATCTGAACTTGTGATGCTATGCAACTCACACGATATTTCCAAAAGCATGTTGCGCAGGAGGGAAAAAATTCTGGTCTTTCCAAAGACGCAAAGGAAAGTGTTTCTTCATTTGTTAATTTAGAGACACGTCCTCTTAGGACTTATTCTTTGCGGGGTTGTGGTTGGGGGGAGTTTTCTTCTGCTTCCTGTCCGGGCTGGTGTGGGATGCAAAAGCATGGTGGGGAATGGAGCTTAATCACAAATGGGAGGGGGCTGATCTTCACTGATGGGGACCAGGGCAGGTCAGTGATTCCCATGTGTGAAGGACACGATTTATAAAGCATTTGTTTGTAACTTCCCAATGTATGCACACATAAAATACATCCCGGTGCCCAATGACAGAATATGCATATTCACTTCAAATGTGCATTCTGCATTCTTCTGAAGGGGTGGGGTGCTGACTTGTAGACTAAAGGACACTCACGGACAAAACATATCAGAGGCCCCCTAAAGCAGGGTTTCCAAGAGCAGCACTATTGTCATTTTGGACAGAGATAATTCTTCATCATAGGGGGCTATCCTAGGTATTGTAGGATTTTCACAGCATCTCTGATCTCTACTCATTAGATGCCAGTCACACCTCCTCCAACTGTGACAATCAAAAAAGTCTCCAGGCATTGCCAAATATCTCCTGTGGAGGGGGCAAACATGCCCAGGCTAAGAACCACTGCCACAGAGAAAACTGTGAGAGTGGGGGGGTCAAGAACTGGGGGTGAACAGATTTCAAACCTGAGGCTAATAAATTTGGCTCTGGGCTTTTTGGTCACTTAAGGCAAAATATACTTTTCATATTTTGGTCTAGTTTTACTTACCCAGTAATGGAAAGCATATAATTTCATCCTCAGATAAAACTTTTTCATGCTTACTTAAAGGTAATTTAGTATTATGATTATGACAGATGAGTAGAGCAATGCTTAAAGACTGGATAAAAAGACAAAAAAGTCATACTCGAAGCATTAGGACAGCTCTGGGGAGAATAATTTAAGCAGCATTAGCATCTCAGGATGACTAATGTACATCTCTGAGGGCGGATGAATTCCAGAATCTTCTCTGTGGAAAATGATCTAAGGAAAACTCCAGGGTCCTGCCCAAAGATGCACAGGGCACCTGAGTTCAGATTTGCACCTGCTCACTTGTTTGCTTTTGGATAAGTTTCTGTAATATTCTGGGCCTCAGATTCTCAGAGATAAATTCCTTTGGAGTTGTTGAAGTTACACAATGCTATACCTGGCACAGAATAGCTGCCTAAGAAACGCTGCTTCCTTTCCCTGCTTTGAAATATCCCTGTGGGGTAGTTTCAGAAATGTGGGGCTGAACTGGCTGTATCTGCTAAGAGGCAGAGTGGAAGACTGCGTTTGGAGAAACCCGTCAATACAATCTCTCCTATTTGCGACTGCCATCCTGAATTGAGCACACCCTGCCATGTGCCAGCCTGGCTAACTGTGCCATTGGCTGTTCTTGTTGTTTAATTGCTCCATGTCCCCACCTCCCCACGGTTCTGTTTTCTCTCCCCCTTCTTAGCACCTTGTTAGCACTTATTTATTTTTCCTGCAAGAATACGGTTGCCTGATTGCTTCAATAAACATTTCTATTGTCCCCTTCACTGTTCTGAGAAGAGCAGCTTTGTTACCAAGTTGTCAAAACTCCTTTCTATTCCCCCTGAAAGCAGAACGGCTCCACAGCTCTGAGCCCTTCTCTTTCATGCCAAGCCAGGCACACTCCCTCCCCAGGGAGGCTGCATCTCTCCTCCTGGGAGAGGGACCCAGTCCGGTGGCATGCGCTGCCTGCTGCTCTCTGCCTTCTGATTAGGCAGGATTCTCTCCTGCTGCTGCTGCTGCTGCCGCTCCAGCTGCTGCTGTTGCTGCTGTGGCTGCTGTTTCTGCCCAGGCCCTGGGATGCTTTCAAGTGGCTCTAGACAGTGCCAGTTGCTGCAGATAGCATAGGTATGCACATTGCTCTGAGCAGGCACCGTGCCAGCTCCGAGTGATCCAGCCAAACACAGCTAACAGACAGGAACAGCAAACAGCTTTTAACGGGGGCACCTATGAAAGGCAACGATTTTTTTTCCCCTTTCTTTTTCTTTTTGCATACCTTCCAAGATTCGGATTAGAAAATCTGAACCAGCTGGTGAGAGCTCTGAATTTTCCTGTGACCTCAAGAGGGCAAGCAGCAGCTGTAACCTCACCTTTGCCTCCAGATGGCATTGTTGCCACATCATCGTTTCCTGGTAAGCCGGTCCTTATCCCATTGTTAAAGGTGTGTCCATCTGCCGGCTGGAGTTGCCAATTGAGTCCGAGCAGATGCATTGCTGCAGGAGAGACAAAGTAATGAAAATATGAATAGATAATTCAGCAATGCAAATGTCAAGGGGGAGGGCCAGGTGCCTTTTTCCAAGCGATTGCCTTTTAAGGAAGCTGCAGTTCAAAAATGGCTTGCCCCAGGCCTCAGGGATTAGCTAAATACAGAAAGGATATGGATCTGGGTGGTGAGGTCTCCTCCTTCAGTGCTTCTGCTCAGAGTCTTAGGGGGAGATCTCTCCTGGTGGGTGGAGGAGGGAGGAGAAAACACTGCCTCGCTCTTCCAAATGGTGCCACCACAGAGGGGAAAGTGCCCCTCTGGAATCCGGGGAAAGAGGACTGCTCCATCACATCCATCCTTTCCTGCACTCTGGACACAGTTGCTTTTAGACAGCGGGTCCTGTGGCACTGGCAAGACGGTTTTCCCCAAACTACTCACTCAAAACGTCAACCAGCTTCAAAGGCGGCTACCCAAAGGGTACCTGTCTGTTGGTCTACTCTACCTGCTTTGCAGTATCAATGCACCTAGCAGTACCTGCAGTGCTATGGGCCCATTGTAAAGCCTACCTCTCTAACTATTTCAAAGTTTAAAAATGTTTGTCCTTTCCACCCCTCTTCATGATAAGTGGATACGTTTCAGCACACTGTGGAAAAAGCTTGGGTGGTGGTAGTGGAATGGTGTCCTTTGCTGAAAATGTTATTAATACTATTTCTTCTCTCTCTGTCTCTGCCTCTCCCTTTACCTGAGTACAGGAATGAGACAGGGAGTTCTGAAGCACTGCCTCTTCTTTGCTAAGGACACGGGCACGTCTGCAGAAGTCTTTACCTCCGTGTGCACCTCAAATCTCCCAACAAACTGCTGGTCTTCCTTGTCACCCTGCCTGTGCCAACTGCCCACAACGGGATTAGCAAACTCAACACCTACTTATTCCTGATGGCTCTCGTCTTTACTAAGTGCAATGAAAGCCAAACCCCAACACCTGTATTCTTTCAAAAAAGCCCTTCTGTCAGAAATGCTTCCTTTGCGAATAAATAAGAAATTCACTGCCCTGCACATTTCCCGTCCAAACAACAGCGGCGCCGTGCCTGGCATTTCAACTGGACACAGGTTGACACTGTTGCTGCGTTTCCATCACCGCGGGAGAGGAAGGGCTGTTGACAGGGAAAGGTTTGGAGTTTGAGGCGGGGAGGGGAGAAACGATTAACCACAGGAAGCACAATTAACAATGCTTAGGAAATTGTTCACACGGCAATTAATTCTGCATGCTTACCACCACTGAAAGTCAGGCTGCGTTCTATTAGGTTTAAAAACCCATCTTCAAACAGTACGGCTCAGACGGTGGCTGCAGATGAAGGTGGCGAGGTGGCCCCGTGTGTGCTTGTGCTTTTCACGAGCACCCTACTCCGCCTGAGAACCGGGGCTCCCTGCTATACCTCACTCTGACGGACTGGGCCCGCGCTGGCGACGTCCCGAGATGATAAACACCAATAAGAATAAGTGACATTTACTGTACACTCCCTGTGAGGGTAACACCTAATTTTCTCCTGTAGTTTATCTGTTATATTTAGGTCACTCACTTGAAGAGACCAGATTCCACTGCCTCAAATAATGACATATTTTCACTGTACAGAGGTCAGGAAATGAGAACTAATCGTGGTGGCTTCAAGATAAGGATAGCTTCTGATTTGTAATTACCAGGTGAAGAGAGCGAAGGAATTAGCTATTTTTAAATGATTTTTTTTTAAGTGATACTATTAGGTTAGCAGGGCCTGGAGCCAGCTGCCACTGCGCTGGAGACGCGGTTCTTCCGATGAGGGTCTCTCTGTGTTTTAAGACAGACGCCCACAGCTACTGCAGGTGCAGCTGAGGCCCACGCCTAACAAAGCTTTGATTTCTGCATCTTTGGTAGGAAGCAGTGGGTCCCGTCAGGCAAAGATGACAACCTCCCCGATGCCCCATCCACGGGAAAACTTGTCAAAACTGCTCTGCCCCTACAGGGCTCCGTCTTGTCGTTCCAAGGTGCAGAACATACTGCGGCCACCAGCTCTGGGACAGCAGCAGGAAAACAATACCCCAGCGCCACTGAACATCGAGAGGACATTCGTGCCACCGTGCTCCGTTTTCAAGGATGCCTTCCCACTTGATCCCCCCTTTTTTGTTTCGGGTTCTATGGCATCCCTTTATTTAAAAAAATGTATCCTGAAAATAAGAAAACTACAGATGAGGTGAAAAGAGTGAGGGTCGGAGCAAACCAGTAACTTCTCAGACAACTCCCAGAAGTGAAAAGAAAAATAAGAAAGCGAGATGGAGACGGGAAAAGCCAGATCGGCTGAGCGCGAGACCTGTCCTCCCAGCAGGAGCAATGCGACAAAAATGAAACTCAAGTTTGGGCATATTTTCTGTTGTTGAATTGAACGTTAAGTAAATAAGTGAGAATTATATCAGGGGTATAACCACCTTCTCTTGTTTTCTGGGGGTATCTGAAATAGGTTTTTATTGGCACTTCTTTTTTTTTTTTTTTTTTGCCTTGATCAGCTCTTTCTTCTCTCTTGCTTGAGTAAGAAGATGAAACTGTATCTCTGGCCCGTGGGGAGGGGACTACAGTGTCCTTAGAGACCCAGGGGACCCGTGAAGTAAATGAGCTTCCTGACTAATAAGAACCCTATTTCTTATTCTGCTACTGATTTGCTCTATGGCTTCGGCTGAGAAATCAGTCTCTCAGTCAATCTCTCCCTTTACCTTTTGTAAAGGTTTCCCTTTACAGGTAGCATAATGTCTCCTTAAGGGCCAGAGAGAGGTCACGCATTCGCAGCCCCCAGAAGGTCAGACGGAGAGTCTTGAATATAAAAGGCACTCCCTCGATGTTTATTAGAATAGATAATGATGCCTGTGGGCAGATTCAGGGGGCTGGACTGAAGAACATTATGCACTTATAGATAAAAGAGGACACAATGCCAAGGTGTCAAGGATGGGATGAAACAGTGCTGGTAGCAAAATGGACTCGTCTGCAAAGGGAAGGCTATTTTGATTATCAGTAGTATCCATACCTGCTGCCAATCATCGAACCTCTTCTATAGCCAGGTATCATAGCAGACATTCTACAGATACCTCAAGAGTCTTATCTTGGGCCAGGCACGGTGGCTCATGCCTGTAATCCCAGCACTTTGGGAGGCCAAGGACAGAGGATCACATGAGCCCAGGAGTGTGAGGTTGCAATGAGCTATGACGACACCACTGCACTCCAGCCCAGGCAACAGAGCAAGATCTTGTCTCCAAAAAACAAACCAAAAGGAGTCTTATCTTAAGACTCACAGGTAGATACCACCATAATCCCCATTTCACAGATGAGGAAACTGTTGACCGTGAAGTTTGACCACAGGGGATTTCAAAATCAGAAGGGAATTACAGCAGGAGGTAGTTATCTGCTTCATATTTCATAGTGATCCAGTTACCAATTCTATGGACAAGAGAGTCCCCCCCTCCCGCCCTTACTGCCCTTGACCGTGGCTGATACATTTATTTATAGGGAAAGTAGGATATGCCATTTTTATACAACAGATCTGTGCGTTCCTTTAAGTTTTACTGGGTTAGGATCCTTTCTGAAATCCAGCCAGAAAGAATCAGCATATATTTTGGGCCACTATATTTGTTTCTGTGAACAACAAAAAATAGCTCTTTAAACATTATGTCATAATACTTCCAATTTTAATCTACTCTCAGAGCCGACTTAGAAGCTGAGAAACCTCAGAGTAGCCAGTTATTGCTGCTTCATCTTAAGATTTCATGTAAATGCCGAACCCATCAAGAGATCTTGGATGCACTGAGATGGTTCTCTCCCTGCCCGCCCCCCTGAATGCTCCAGCAGTTCACCGCAAAAGGCCTGGTTCAGACCATCTTAGGATCAAAAGTGAAATGAGTTTGGGAGACCCTCCCTCCAACATTATTCCCCCACCACGGACGGCCACAGTGTACAATTCATCATGATTTGACAGGCTCTGCTCCAGAGAGACCCTCGGATGAACATGGGGGCTCCACGGGTCAGCAAGGATGGGACGGAGAAGGGCTCAAGTGGAAGCTCGTGGAATCCAGGTGGCAGCTGGGAAAGCAGCCACTGAAAACTCAACAGGCAGCCCAACTCTGAATGTATCCCTCTGGCTAATTGGAGAAAACTTTCATCAAGTGCTGACAAGGAACCCAGGCGGGATGGCCGGACCACACACAGGTCCTGGTTTCAGGATTTTAGTAAGAATAATAAACAGACCTACCTGGCCTATTAGGGTGTGATGTTTCCTTACTGAAGTTGCTGTGTTTTTGTGCCAGATGGGCCCCAAAAGAAGTACTCAGAGCGAGCCAACGCAAGAGAAAGGTAGTGGGTGGGGTTGGTTATAGGTAACTGAGAATTCTCCAGCAACCACAAGACAGGAAGATTCCAGGCCCAGGAAAGTGGCAGCTTGGAATGGGGGTTGTCTGAAATAGTAATTAGGGTATGTGTGGGCCCTGCTGGGTGCCACTTAGAACTTTCCATGTTCCTTGGCTGGCAGAGGACCAACCTGACAAGAGAGTCAATCAATATGTCAGCGATACTTCCCAGCGAGCGGCTCAGCCCCTGCTTGTCTGAGAGGGCAAACATGGAGGCCACGGATGCTCTGTGTTTGCTGAGCAGGCCCCCAGGAGCAGGGGTATCTTTAAAGATCAGGCTTGTCGATACATAACCCGAGGAGGAGATTGGGCTTTCCCTTTGAAAATGGAAGACCTCGGGCCAAGCAGAGCTCAGGGAGTGGGAGGAGGGAGCCAAGCCTGCTGGGTCCCGGGGCTCAGCGCGCCGTCAGATTTACAAGGGCCTTGGAGACGATGGCAACGCTTGTTCAGAGACCAAGTAGGACGACGGGAAGGGTCAGGGCTGGGTCTCCCTGCCTTTGCATCAGCCAATTAAGTCAACAATGCCAGGGCTCCTGTGGGAAATGCAGCCAATTCCAAAAGTGCCACTGCTGAGAGGAGAGAACCACAGTGGAATAATCAGGGCTAACATGCACAACTGCTAACCCTGAGCTCGCACAGGCAGCCGTAAAGGCCCCTTTGCAATCAGCAGTGAAAACCAACCAACACATGCAAGTGAGTCTCCTCCACGATGCCGGTGACATTTGTTCTGACAATGTGCGGCGTAATTACTTTAAAGGCAGCATTTATTTATTGTTTGTCATTCAGAAAATATTTATTGAGTACCCACTGTGTGTCAGGGATGTCCCAGGCACCAGGAACAAAGCAGTTAATAAAAAGTCTTTGCCGTCATGGAACTTAAATTCTAGTGGGAGATGAAACATGTAAGTGAAAAGCAGTTATAGGGGGTGGAGAATTGAAAGTAATTTTTTTTTCTGTAACACAGACTGGTCAAGGATGTCGTCTGTGATAGGTTTTGAGCAAAGACCTAAAGGAAGCAAGAAAGCAGTTCCTGCTGACATCTGGGGAAGAGCGTTCCAAGTTGGAGCAGAGTTAGCAGGAAAGGGGAATGGAGGATGGAGGGTGGGCAGGGTGGCGGGAATAGACACCTTTGGGGGACCTTTGCCTTTTGTTTGGGTGAGACGGGATGACACTGGAGGGTTTTGAAGAGGATGCAGGCTCATTTTCCCCCCATTCTTACCCCATGCGGTGGTAATACAATCCACATTTTATAGATAAAGAAATTAGGCTTACAGAGGTTAAGTGACTTTCCCAAGACCACACAGCCAGTAAATGGGAAATCTGGGATTTGAACCCAGACACGGGTCAGAATCAGCGCTCGGAACTCCCATGCTGTCTGCTAAGAACTGACTCGGAGTCCTCAGTGAGGATGTCAGCTGTTCGAGTTTTCCAAGTGAACCACTACTCAGCCAAGACGGAGCAGGGCAGGGAGGCTACAGAATCACTTACTAAATATTGTCAGGACTCACTCGGGAATAGCCACTTCCCTTTGTGAGCAGTCATTAGTCTCTATGAATATGCCCTTGGTCAACATCTAGTTTGTTATTCAACTTAAATAACACCGTTGTCAATATAAAATCAATCTGCCTGGCAACTTCAGCTGCTAGCCAGGCTGGCCAACAATCAATATATTTGGCGACGTTTTCCTTGGTCAGTTTGCTTGTCGTCTTTTGGGGGTGCAGTTGAGTTCTTCCTCAAACAGGAGGGGCCCATTGCAAAGGAGTCAAGATATCATTTTTAGGGACGCTGTCAGTGCCAAAATTACCTTCTGCCTAGGAGAAGAGATGCCAACAGGACCATGAGGGAGCACATTCTTGGAAATGCCTTAAGACTTAAAAGGAGTTTAAAAATTTAAGTCTTAAAGGGTTACCAAAAAAAAAAAAATCCCTTTCTAACTGCCTTGGTGAAGTGATTTCTCTTATTTTTTTCCCAGTGTTGCAATACACTGGATGGAATGAATTTTCAAAGCACTGCATGGAAGCTACACCCACAAATCCCTTTACCAGTAATGGGATTTGTGCATCCATCTCCCAAGAATGCTCTGAAAACTTACCAGCCTCTGTCCAACTTCCAGCTTGCAGCTTCCAAATGGTGGCAAAGCTCAGAGCCCAGGAATTACAGAGAAGAGGAAGGATGAGGGTAGGGAGGTAGGGAGGATCCCAGAAGCCCGGCAGGGCCACCTGGAATGAAATTTGCCAGCACACGCATCCCTCCGGGCGCTCCCCTCTTCCAGCCACGGTCCTAAAATGGTCCTCGGCAGGGATTTTGTCTTCTGCTTTCCTTTTCTAGTCCCTCACAAAAGTAGGGAGGCTTTCTGTCCCCTCCTGCGTGTCTGCCGTGAGAACAAGGTGACAGTTGCATGAGGCAGCTCTGGGCCTAGGGAGCGGCGTATTCCTGAGACAAGAAGAATCCACACGGAAGGACCAGCGCATTAATCTATCCTCATGACAGGCTCAGGATGGGACAGCGAGCGGAGGTGGCACAATATTAATCAATTGCTGTGTTTGGAGGAAACAAATGTGGCTCCTTGCAGCTTCAGGGTGCGCAGGGGACCCTGACTGGTGTCATCCCTGCCCCTGTCCCCTCGAACCCGCTGCTGGAGGTGCACGGCAGGCGGCTGCTGCTGACATTGTGAGTGTGGTGACTGGTGTGCTGAGGTGACCTCTAACCACACCCCTTTGCTCTCAGCATCACCAGGCAGATTGATACTGAAGACAGACACACGTGCCCACAGCCACTTTCTTTTTCTTGTGCCTAATGTCCAGGAATGTGCCCGACTGGTGACGCCGGTCCAGGTCTCCCATTGTCCACGGAGCTGGCTCATCCTCATGCAGATAAACACCACGTCTGGAGCCATTAGCCGCCTGGGGTGTCATTTCCTACCCCAGACCACCCCGTTCCTGCTGCAATTTTTTCCTGGGAAAGAAATAAAAGCCCTTTCTTTCTCCAAGAAAGGGCCCATGTGATCAAAATACCTTTAGAGAATGATAATATCGGTTGGTTTTATTCACCAAATAAATCATGGTCTGGGATTTTAAGAGCTTTTTTGAAAACAAATCACATCCCCACATATACACCTAAATGCATCTTTCTCCCCCCACCCCGAGCTTGTCACTCAGTGTTGACAACCCGAAGAATATTTGTGTTTCTTTAAAGAACAGCAACCAGAAGCTCTGGTAAAGAGGGGGCAGATCCATAAGACCACCGACTACAAAGGAAAGACGACGCGGGCTGCACGCGGCACGTGGCCACTGGAACCCTAGGAAGCAGACATTATGAATGTTTTAGAGGATAAGATGTCATATCGATCGGGAGATGTGCGGCGTGTGCTGGAACAAAGAGGGAGAACTCTCCCATGAAAAATAGCCTTCTGCAAGAAGGGGCGGCGAGGGGGTCAGCAATGTGCCAATTAGGGCATCCGCGATACTCCGCTCTGAGACCACCTTGCCTCCCTCAGCCACAGCAAGCGAGGGGGGAACGCTCATTTCCCTTCTCGAGTCCCCAGCACCCCCCAACACTCTGTGCCCAACGAACCCTCTTTTCTGAACTCCGGAGCCCGCAGCCAGGCAGCCTGAACCTGGGTGGAAAAGCCAGGAGGGGCCTTAGGAATCAAGAGAAAAAGGAACTACCCCTCTTCCTGGGTCCCTGGGATATGCCAGGTTCAGGCCCATCGGAGTTCAAATTCTTGCACTGCAGCTCATAAGCAGATGACCTTGGGCAAACATATTTACCTCTCTGAGCCTCACTTTCCTTAGCTATAATAAAAACTAACATTTTGGAGAAGTACTGACTCAGTGTCAGGCACTATTCTAAGCCCTTTACACACATTACCTCATTTACTCTTACAGTAAACCTAGAGGTGAGTCCTATTACTGTTCCCATTTTATAGGGGAAGGCAAAAGGCACAGAGGTGTTGGCAGGGCTGAGAGGTGGGGCAGCTGGTTTTAGAGCCAAGCACGTGCTCTTAGCCACATTTTCTTGCCCTATAATTATTAATGTAACTCTATAGGGAGAGGGATGATCAAACTGACTGTCTTAGTCTGTTTGCGTTGCTCTAAAGGAATACCTGAGGCTGGGTGATTTATAAAGAAAAGAGGTTATTTGGCTCAGGGTTCTGCAGGCTGAACAAGAAGCATGGTGCCAGCACCTGCTTCTGGCGAGGGACTCAAGAAGCTTCCACTCATGGTGGAAGGCGCAGGGGAGCCGCATGTGCAGATCACGTGGTGAGAGAGGAAGCAAGAGAGAGGAGGTGCCAGGCTCTTTTCAACAGCCAGTTCGTGGGGGAACCAAAAGTGAGAGCTCATTCGCTTCTGTAAGAATGGCCCCAAGCCATTTATGAGGGATCTGCCCCCACGACCCAGGCTCTTCCTACCAGGCCCCACCTCTAGCACTGGGGATCATATTTCAACATGAGACTTGGCAGGGCCAAGCAAACCGTATCCAAACCATAGCCCCGACCTGATAGGCTGTCGCGGGCACAAAGGTGTCACCACAAAGGTGGTGAGGATCTGGGGGATCAGGCACATGGAAGATGTTCCAGAAACGTCTCACAGCAGGAATGCCGGGCCTTGGGTTGTTTTGACATTACCACAATGGCGATTGTGGCTAATTTTTATCGGGCGCTTAGCATGTGTCAATGTCTGTGCTAAGCAGTTGTTACCAATTTTATGAGGTATATATATTGTTTTCCCATTTTGCAGATGAAGAAATGGAGGCTCAGAGAGCCGAAGTGACATGTAGGTGGTAAGTGGTGGAGGTGGGATTTGAACCTGAGCTGTGTGACACCTAAGGCCTGAGCTCTCGGGTACCTTACTACCTATCTTACAGCAGGACAACTGTCAGCTCCACTCCAACCATCAGGGAAGACTGGGGTTATAGTCATCTAGGGATTCTTCTCCCATTTGCCTGAACCTCCTTTTAGAGAGACCTCTGTGGTTTCCTTTTCTGCATTGCATTAGAATAGTAGAGCAACTGTTAAGATGGGTCTCAAAGGTCATCTGGTCCAGACCTTTGCTGTGTAAATAGATGGTGACCCTGGGCCCTACTCAGGGGCAATGATTTGCCGAAGGTCATGACAGCCAATGACTCGCTGAACCTTGGTCTCTTGACTCTATCTAGCGCTCCCTGTTGTCCTCTTCCATATCCCCAAAGAAAGACAGAGAATCCGGATGCTACGTGTGACACAATGCCTTATGAAAGAGACAATGAGGGGACTTCAGAGAAGCCTCCTCCTCTCCCCTGCTTAAGATTTTTATTACTACTATTTGCAAGGTAGGGCATCAGCAAAAATAACCTGTTAATAAAATTAGTCAATAATAGGGCCCTATGGTCCTTTCTGATCCTAAATTCATTAAATTGAGTTTCTGTGACAAATTACTTCTACTGCAGAAGTTCATTCACAACTAGAATCTAAAATCCCCATTTTTCTATTTCTCCCGGGTCAGACGACGCCGTGGTCGATATAGACATGTTCCCTCCTGCATGTGAACTTGGTACTTTTTCGGGAGTGAGAAATGAGTTGAAGAAATAAGGATGTTGAGCAAATCCTGTATGTAATTCTCATCTCAATTTGGTCATTTGTTCAGCAAAGCCAAATTAGGCACACAGGGAGGCTGCCAGTGTCCTTTTCAATTTTTAATTTTTGACATGGTTAGCTCAAGGATTTTTTTTTAACTCAGAAATAAAAAATCCTGTATTAGCAAATTGGGCTTGATCTTTCTCTTAAGTGGTTTTTAGTTAAGTAGATTTCACATGGCTCACCTTAAACATTTAAAACCTGATTCTGATGGAAAGGAACATCATGTTAAAAAAAAAAAAAAAAAAAGAGTTCTCTCACCCAGGGCCTGATTGGCAGTAGGGAAGGAAAACCTGGGAGGTAGGGTAGCGCCGCCCTATCGCTCACATCCTTAATAACAACGTGGTCAACTTCTTTTTTGTTTTTGGAGACAGAGTCTCGCTCTGTCACCCTGGCTAGAGTGTGGTGGCATTATCATAGCTCACTACAACCTCAAACCCTTGGACTCAGGCAATCCTCCTGTCTCAGCCTCCCAAGTGGCTGGGACTACAGGTGAGTGCCATGACACCGGCTAATTTTTTCTATTTTTAGTAGAGATGGGGTCTCGCTCTTGCTCAGACTGGTCTTGAATTCCTGAGCTCCAGCGATCCTCCCGCCTCGGCCTCCCAGAGTGCTAGGATTACAGGCGTCAGCCACTGCGCCTGGCCAACACGATCAACTTTTTATGAGGAGAAAGCTAATCTAGGAAGGGGAAAAAGGATCATTTCTTTTTGAAATGTAAACTACTTGTACCTATAAAAAAGAACTACATTTTCAGCCGCAATTAGATAAATGACACAATTATACTTATTTTGAGTTTCTGACAATTTACTTAATAGACCTAATTTCGAGGGTTTATGTGACACTCAAGTTGCACACATTTCTTTGGTGCTAAAGGCACACGTTTCTCTCAACAGACAGCGGCACTGCAGACTGCGGTGGCATTTTTGGCTTATACAAAGCATTGCAATGATGGCAGAAAGACATTTGACCTGGTCAAACTGGACCTCCCGCCTCCTGGGGCTTATCTCCCATCCCCCATCCCAACCCTACAGAAGACCCCAAGCCAGGCATAGCCCAGTACACCTCCAGGTGGGGGTGGTGTCTCCTTGGGAACCAGCCTGGGAGCGACTGCCCTCACCCACATATTCAGAGCTAAAGGCAGATGATCACGTTTGTAAAGTTCCCGACTTGTTTCCATTGCTTAGCTCTTTTAGGCTAAACTTTCTCAGTGTGTCTCCTACTGGTCTCCTTTGATTTCACTTAAACTTTACAAGACACTCCTGAGGTAGAGGTTAATCCCTGTTTTACAGATGAAGAGACCAGGGCTTGTTGTACCTAGTTATACAACATACCTGAGTCTGGGGTTGCCAGATTTTATTTTCTAAATTTGCTAAATCTGGCAACTCCATCAAGGTGCCGTCGTTAGGACTGAACCTCAGAAGCACCTCGGTTCTCCTGCAGCCCCAGACACAGCCCTCGAATTAGTGCCCTTAGATCCCCTAAGCTTTGCTTTCCATCTGTCAGAAAGACTCGTCCAAGGCAACCGAAGTTGGGTCTCTCCTGTGAAATGTCCACGTTTTGTGGAGATCCCTACCCTGCATGTCGTGCGTTCCGCTCTGGACCAGTCTGCCCAGTGGAAACACAACACCAGCTGCTTATGAAATTTCTAATAACCACATCAAATAAGTAACAACAAATTTAATAATATGTTTTTAACTCAACATATTCAAAATATTATCAGTTCAACATGTAATTGACATAAAAATCATTAATGAGATATGTTCCTTTTTTTTGTACACAAAATCTCTGAAATATGACTTCATTTTACCCTTACAGCATATCTCAATCCAGATGCTAAATTTTCAACAGTTAAAGTGAAATGTGGTCCTGCCCAAACTATAAAAGTATGCTGCACGAAAATATTTTATAATATTTTGGTTTTTAAATTTAAATTAATTCAGTTCTTCAGTTGCACCGCACACATTTCATGTGCCTAATAGCCTCATGTTCCTCTTGGACAGAGGTCCTAGACCACTGTGGCCAACACAGTTCTTCTAGGCTGATTTCCTCTCCCAGGATATTTTATACCAACACTTCTTACAGCCTTTATATGTTAATTACTTATTTACTGATCATCTTCCCTCCTCACAAGTTTGAGCCACGAGCACTCAGAGAGGTGAGAGTAAGTCTTCCCTGCCCTCTTTTGAGTCCCCTCCCCTCAAAAGCAACCAGCATAACCTTTAGAACACAGAGGTGTTTAAGAAGTAGTTTTTGGATGAAGGAATGGCTTGAAAACTTGTGTTTAAAAAATATAATTTATTGAGGTCTTACAGTGTGCCAGGCTAAGAATAATAATGGCAATAGTCATAAACAATATCTATGGAATTTTTACTTTGTGCCAGGCTCTCAATTACCAACTGCTTTTAAGGCATTTCTCATTTCATCATCCAAAGAAATTTGGAGGTAGCAATTATTCCCATTTTACACATGAGAAACCTGAGGCTCAGAGAGATTATATAACTTGCCCACTCTCACCCAGCTACTAAGCACCAGACTCAGGAAGACACGGTCTTAACCATCCTCCAATGTTTCTTTAATTGTTGACTATGTTCATGGTTTTTACTAAATCTGAGTTCCACCTACACTGTTTTTTTTCCTGTCTACATTTTAAAATCAATCCCCTGCCGGGCGTGGTGGCTCATGCCTATAATCCTAGCACTCTGGGAGGCCAGGGTGGGAGGATCCCTTGAGCTCAGGAGTTCGAGACCAGCCTGAGCAAGAGCCAGACTCCATCTCTACTAAAAATAGAAAAGTTAGCCAGGCGTGGTAGTGTGCACCTATAGTCCCAGCTACTCAAGAGGCTGAGACAAGAGGATCACTTGAGCCCAGGAGTCTGAGGCTTCAGTGAACTACAGTGATGCCACTGGACTCTACCTGGGGTGACAGAGAAAGATTTTGTCTCAAAAAATAAAAAATTAAAATAAATAAATAAATAAAATCCATCTCCTTTTTAGCACTTATGTTTGTTTTTGTTTAACTTGTAGACAAAGACTTACAGACAACCCAGAACTCGGTATGAGTCTTGATACATATAAGAAAGAGTATTATAGAAAAAAAAGAAGGAACAACATCACTCTCCTTTTAAAAACTTACATCAATTTGGCCTCGTTCCAAAATAATATCTATGAAATAAAAACCTTGATGTACTAGTTATAAGGTTTTGTGACACATTAAAATAAACACGTAACTATTGCAATAGAGAAGTTTGTCCACACTGCAAAAAGTCATGCTGGGTACCACCAGTGGTATCACCACCACGCCTGGGGAAATACTACCCCCTGCTGGGTCGCATCTAACCTTTGACCTTGGTCTTTCTATTCCTAGAGACCCACCATTATTTCTGTACTTTCCCAACTCTCTCACACCGTGGTCTAAGAAGGAAAAATACCAGCAGTAGAAGAACAGGTTGGAAAGGAGGCTCTCCCTAGCCTGTCTTTTCTCATTATTTCTAGCTGTAAGAAAAGCAAAACACAAGCAAACCAGAAGACCTGACTCCCCACACCCTCTGCCTTAAGAGATTTTCCTGGGCTTCTTCAGAGACTGAGGATAAAAACTGCTTCGGGGTGGCTGCGCCCATGGGGTTGGTCCCCGCTGCAGGCTTTCCTGCCTCTTGCCAGGGTGCTACCAAGACAGTCTCAAATCTGTTAGAATCTGAGAGTCTCTATTCTCCTCCTCCACCCCACCTGCCTTCCTTCCAGCCCTGGGGGTCTCCTGGACCAGACCACCCCAGACGTGATCCTGGGCAGCCCAGTTTCTACTTAATAAATTCACCAGCAATCATTGTGCACCTACTATATCCCAGGGACTGCGAACCCTTAATGTAGTTAATGCAATTCTCAGTAAGAATAATAGCCAACACATATGAGTGCTTACTGTGTACCAGACACTGTTCTAAGCATTTTAAATATTTAAAGTGAAATATTTAAATCACGTTGCCATTTTCATCGATCAAATATGGTAGAAAACCACCAATTTCATGTGGTTCGAACTAATATATGAATAACTTAATAGCTCTAGAGGCAGATACTTTTATTATACCCATTTTATAGCTGAAGAAACTATAAGAGAGAGATTAAATACCTTGCCCAAGGTCATTCTGTCAGTAGTGGCAGAGCTGGTCTTCGAACCTGGGGACTCTGGCTCAGAACACTTGTCTGCAGTGCTTTCTATCTCTTACAGTAAAAGTGCTACAAAAAGAAAGTGTACTTCTAGCTAAAGAACAGAGCCTACTTTTCAGGTGCATTGCGGGAGTAAAATAGATTTTTGTGGCAACAGTAGAATATGGTGGTCAGAGTAGCTTTGGGATCAGGCAGAGCTGGCTTCAGATCCAGGTCCCAGACCTGGCCCTCAGCAGCTGTGAGGCTCTGGGAAAGTTTTCTCTTTTCTCTCTCTCTCTTCCTCTTAGACCCTCAGTTTTTTCATCTGTATAATGGGAATCTTAAAACTCCCTACCTGCCAGGGGGACTGCCACATTAAATGAAACAAAGCATGGAAAGCACTTAGCTCCATGCTTGACGTAGAGTTAGGAACCCAACAAAGAGCAGTTATCGTGTAGACTGGCCAGAAGCTATGTGGTTTGTCTGGAGAAAAATCTCTTACAAATCCCAAACAGCGAGGTTACAAGCACACAGCCCATTTTACAACTGGAGATTCTAATCTGTGAGTTAGAATCACAGAAAATAAGAAATACAGGAAAACACTTAGAGATCATCTCCTCTGGACTCATCTTACAGATGGGGTCGCAGGGAGGCCACTCGTCCCTATTGAAAGCACAGTCCCTGATCTCATTTGCTTCCAACTTCCTGCACTGACTCTCGAAGCTGTGCTTTTGGAGTGACGCTTTACAGAGGAAACTCAGTCCTACCGACCCGGCACTTGTATTTTACACACGTGTGAAATCAGTGGCAACCCCACCAAGCGGTTGGGAAGGGCAACTGTGGTGGGAAAGGGAGGTGAGTAGGGAAATGCTACATGATTTCCACCAACCGTCTCTAAAGCTGCCAAAAATGTTTTCTCCATAAAAACGGTGTTTCCTGTGCAAATGGAGCTTCAAGACAAGCCCCCAACCTCCCCTTTTCCACCCAGATTGATGGCACCCCTAATCCCTTCCTATGTATATATTCTGGAGACATCCTGTGTAAAAAACACATTAGATAGCAATAGTATTTTCTGCTTTTAATCTAATATCTGCAAATTCAGAGTGTGTGCATGATTAGCCTGGATACTGCAACAGGCCAAAGGCTCATGTATCGAGCGTGGTAGAACTCAGTTAACCAGCATTTCTTAACCTTTGCCTCTGCTAAGGGCTAAGCTGGGCTCTGGGGGTACAGTGATGTGGAAGACACTGCTTATGCCCTCAAAGAGCTCACAGTCTAGACCAGTGGTTTCAGGCTGTGGTTCCCAGACCAGCAGAATCAGCATCACCTGAGAGCTTGTTGGAAATGCAAATTATTGGGCCCCACTCCAGACCTACAAATCAGACACTCAGGGGCAGGGCCCAGGTCTCTACATATTAACGAGCCCTGCGGGTGATTCTGATGAATGCTCAAGTTTGAGAACCACAGGTATTGCATGAGGCTGGGCAGACAGCGATTAGTGAAAGAGACCAGGAAGGGAAGAACAAGCTTCTCTTGTCTATTTCTGTGAAGGTGGAGGAGGTGAAAAATCCCAGACACCTTCCTCCAGGTATAGGCACTAGGCCTAGACAGGTAGCATGTCCGAAGCAGCTGGGAAAATGCAATATGGAAAAGAGATGTTCAACCGAGGTTGGAAAGATGAGGAATAAATGCCAGAACCAGCCCTGGGCCCAGGGGAAATGATGAAATGGGGAGCATGCCTCCTGTCCACCCAGTACCTGCCTTGTGTCCACTCTGCCTGCCCAAGGTGACCAGTGATCAGACAGACCCACTGCCCACCCCTAAACTCCGCAGTGCCACCTGCATGAATGCTTTCCCATCACGTCAGAGGTTTGCAGACTCCTGTCCAACACGCTCAGAATTCTGCTTTCCAAACTACCAGCCATTTCAGTGGAATCAAAGAAAAAAAATCAGTTGGGGCCGGGCGCAGTGGCTCACGCCTGTAATCCTAGCACTCTGGGAGGCCGAGGCGGGCGGATTGCTCAAGGTCAGGAGTTCGAAACCAGCCTGAGCAAGAGCGAGACCCCGTCTCTACTAATAATAGAAAGAAATTAATTG